>JAUZNJ010077968.1:0-15058 GCA_034780135.1 Jordanella pulchra
CTGGTTCTGCTGGAGGTTTCTTCCTGTTAAAAGGGAGTTTTTCCTCTCCACTGTTGCTTCATGCTTGCTTGGTGTGAAGGATTGTTGAATCAAGTCAGCTGTTTGAGTCAATGCAACCAGCTGGTTTTCATTGGATTGAAAACTGTTTACTAATCTGTGTGATTTGACTGGATTGTCTGTGTAACGTGCCTTAAGAAGGTATGTGTTGTGAATTGTTGCTATATAAATAATCTGAGTTGAATTGAATTGAATTATTTTTTTAAATTTAATTCATCTTTTTTTTCTATTTCAATTTACAAAACATATTTTTTTGCTTGCAACAGTAATGGAACCAAATTCACTCCTTAAGCTTTTAGCCTAAGCTAATATACTTCTGGACACTTGGTGACATGTTAGTGTGTTTGAACTGAGCACAGTGATGCTTTTAATGTGATTACTTTCTGCATGGAATATAGCGACACAATATTTTTAATTTATTTTTCTTTAATTCTTTATCTATACTGGAAAATCTCTTGGTACTTAATGCCTTATTCACAATAGAAACTTTTTTACTAGCTGTAAATAAATTGATCGGCTCCCATTTTCTTGCATTTTCCCAATGAAGGAAGACGATCGACTAAAATATGGTTTCTTGGTTCCTTATACTCAGGAACTGGAAGCTGCTAGTTTCAGTGTCTCATCTGGTTGATTCCTTTTAAAAGTAAAATGGCCGCCTGCTTATCAAGGGATGCTGGCTGGAATTCTTATGACGTTTTAGCACTAAAATGTATTTTGTTGTAGAAAAGTACCGTTTTATAAGGAGATATACATCTAGATAGCATTGATTACCTTCCTTAGAGAGAGATCTGACAGTAACCGTGGAGACCATACCTGCTTTTGTCTCGTCTTGCACAGAGGAGTTAGGCTGATGTCATCCTTGACGACCAGCGCCGTGCTGCAGGAGTCCTGGTCCCTCAGTGGCCTGCAGACCTTCAGCGTCGCGTCTCCATATGCAGGCCTTCCATAGTAATACCTAAAGAAAAACACCATCAACTCTGAACTGGATCCGACTCTGACTTGCATCAAGAAGAACTTGCTTTCTGTTGATTTAAGAATTTGACTCACTTTGTACAGACTTTAACCTGAAAGTTTTCCCTCCCAACACTAACTTCTTTGGGTATATGAATTTCAAATTTAAATTTGGATGAACCTGGAAACGAATCACATAAGAAAAATGCTTTATCACAAATAGATGATTTGCCAAACAAGAAGAAAGCAGCTTCAACTTACCATGTTTCTGAACCCTAAAGCTATGAGACTCTACGTTTTTGCCTGATCGTACTTTAATCCTGTATAACCCCGGCACGGCTCCATCGCCCAAATGGTGAGACAGCGGCAGAATGGTACTGTCCACTGTCTGATCCTGCCACTTCATGATCTTGTTATGGTGAGGGTCCTGTTTCAGCAGACAAACAGAAGGTAGGTGCTGTTAGAAAACTGATCAGTCTGTCCTGGACCTGCTTGTTGCTGCAGTTTGATCACGGTGTTTTGATTGGAGTCACTCGGGTGACTTTCCCTGTTTCCAGATATCAACAGATGATCAAAACTTTCAATCTATCCCAATAACAAAGTTTGTCGTTGCTTTCTTACCTCGATCCAAATATGGTTATACTGAGGAAGAGGAGAGAGGTGGGCGTTAGAGAAGCTTTATGTGCCTTCACAGGTTCATTTCAATTTGGTTTACAAACATGGAAAAAAAACACTTCTTTCATTTTATCGTCTACATGCTTTCTGCGGCTCTGCTGAAACACTTTTTCAGAAAGTCGTTATTACGAACTGTGGAAATAGGAGCGATCTTTCAGCTCGAGGCTGAAAACAGAGAGGATGGAAATACTTACAGTCACACTTAGCGGTTTCAAATCGTGGTCCAGAGAGAGCACTCTGAATTTCACTGAGAGGAACAGAGATTACAGGAAGGTTATGGAAAATTGTTTCTTGAATCAAGGCACAATTTTCAATGCTTTTCTGCGGAGCCTCAGTATAAAGTTGTTGGAAATTCGACATAAATACTCTTTTTTTCACACTTTGGGTTCTTAAACATATTTAAACAGATGTGATTGGAAAGAATATGGCTTCCTGTGACAGCTCCTCCTGGCTGCAGCTCAGCTCAGTTACCTTCCTCTCCCTGGCTGTAGATGTGTTTATCCGTTTGGATTAAAGTCTTCGGATGAAAAGACTGGATCAACACACGGGTTGCATCAGTGGAATAGAAATTGTTGCCGTCCACTGAAACTTCAAACAGCTGCTCCTCTTCTCCGTTCACATGAGGAACCTGGTTCAGGAAGACAGTTAAAGACCAAAAACTTTGTTTCCTGGAAGGATCATCAAACGTGTCCTGTATAAAAACTGTCTACATTCATTCACCCTAAATTTGAAGCATGAATGGAAGGCGGAGCTGGTTCTTTTCTCCAGCAGTAACTTCTGACGGTTCTTGCCCTTCAGGGTGACCTTCACCAACACGGAGGAGTCTGGGTTCATGAGGCTCACACAGAATTTGTCCTTTGATTCAGATTTAAGAATGGCCGGAACGGTCACCAGGTAACTTCTACAATCAGACACATAAACAGGCTGTTACCTCACTGGATCCAACATGGAGGACAGCAGCGTCCTCCTCCTTTCACTCTCACATCTACTCACGTTGGACAGGGGAGATTCGTTTGGACTGTTATCTCAACCAACAAAATCACACTAAGCAAAGAAAGGAGAACCCCCGCCTGAATCCCTGGAGGAGCCATGACTGCTGTGGTCCCTCAGGAGCCGCAGCTGTTAAATAGGAGGCAGACGAGCTCGACTCCACCCTTCCACGCCCGTACGGCACACTCACTTTACCTTATCTGACACATTACTCAGAAGCTTTGATGAAATGTGGAGCATGAACCAGTTTCTGACTCCAATCTCACATCCTATCAGCCATGTTTTTCTGCTTGACCTTCTAGAACCAAAGCTCTGCCTGTCATGGATGCATTTATGGTGCTGAAAATGCAACAACCATCAGGCAGACTGAATTTCTCTGTAACAGTGGAGCTCCAGCTGGCTCCAAATGCTAAACATTAGTCCTGATAACACAAATGATTAAACTTAGCGTGAAATATTAGAAATACACTAAATTTATCAGAAACAACAACAGATATTGTAGTTTTGACTTAAATGAAACCTGCTGACAGGAAGTTTGTTTCAGGGTCGAAGTTTGTCAACAAACTGTAACTTAAATCACTGTAACTGAAAAGAAAAATGACGCCAATGTGGGTTTTAACCCAAGTCAGCAAACCTACTGTCCAACAACTTGGTGAGCCATGATCTGGAAGAGAAACGAACAATTGGAAACTATCTGAGACACTATGAAACAAAACCAGGAGAGCCGTGACCCGATGCAGAGCAGACAGAATGTTTATCGTTCAGCAGAAAGACAAAAAACATCATATTTTTATCTGCAGGAGTCGATAGAGGAACAAGGAAAGCTTTGAGCGTGTCAACAATGACCTCACAGAGGAGCAACAGGCCTTATCTCCGACAAGGCTTCATATCTGACCTGAAGGGAACCAAGTCAATAGATGGAAAACCTTCTGATACGGATATCACCTGGTTTATCATCAAAACGTCCATTTAGAGAGTTCCTATTTTTTGGCAGAGATAAAAAAAAGGAAGGTTCTTCAGAGCAAAGGCGTCAGCTAAACAAGTTGTTGTCATCTGTTCTATCAGGGAACAAGAGCACAGATGACCTTAGGGAGCTCTGTGTCCCGCTCTCTATCTTCTGCCAAACGCTGCAAAAACCGAGAGGACAGTTTCTGCCTCATGTCCCCGATTCCAGTCAGAACCGATCCGTACGACTCACAGATCTTTAGAACATTACAGAACTTCCTTGAGATTTCATGCAACAGACCAACGCAACATAGTTTATAAGGGAGGAGTGGAAGGAAGAAGGGTTTTCAAATTTGTCCCAAAACTAAAACTCTAACAGGAAGCTTAGGGTTTGCTTTAGGCTGCATTCAGATCAGTTCAAGTGGGAGAATTCACACCTTCAGGCCGAAAAATGTCATGATAACAACTGCGATAAAGAAGTTATTAAAGTCTATTAAAGGTTACTGAACAATCAGCTTTTCTGTTAAATATTAAGAAAAGAAAAACTAATTTTACCCTGAAAAAAATTCTTATGCTAAAATGTCAACAAAAAAAAAAACGTTGAGCTACAATCTAAAGAGTTTAAAATATTCCCGCAGACTAGACCTGACCTACTTGCTCACATTTTCACTCAAGAGTAAAAAGTTATTTGGTGTTAAGCTTACTCAAGTACTGAGTAACTGTTTATAATTTCTGATGTTTAAAATAATTTAAGAAATGTAAAGTTATGTACATATTCAGACATCTTAAAAACCAAATAAAACCATTAAAACAAACACATAATGTCATTAAGATTAAACTTTTCTAAACCAGTTTTTTTTTTTTTAGCATAAAACTTTTTAAACCAGTTTTACCTCCAAATGTCACAAATAAGTAATTTTGACATAAACATTAAATGTGTGTCTGTTTCTGAGGCTTTTATAAAAAGAGCAAAGCTTGTTTTTATTTAGTTTTACTGGATGCAGGAGCAGCCAAACATTTTACTCAAGTTAAAGTAAAAAGTATGGCGCAGTAGAACTACTGTTTGTCGATGGCAAACATCCCATCCCTCTGCATCTCATCCATGACCTCCACTCACACCTTCTCAGCTGCTGATAAGTCGTCAACTTTTCAGCAAAACAATACGACTTTTTAAACCCAAAAACATGAATTAAAAACCAGAATCAGGAAAATGCTGGACACACACCATCAGAGAGTCACTCAGCTTATCTTGATTGGATTTATGTGGAAACAGAAAAGGGAATCAGATCATTCAGATATGATCTTTTTTAACATTTGAACTCAGAAGTTTCTCTGAACTAAACGTTTTGTCCTTTTCTGCTCGTACAGATTGACATTGTTCATTTGATAAGATGAATGACTGATGCACGTAATGTTTACCATTGTTGATAGTTCTGCTCATCCTGCTGGTCTGTGGCCCCCAGACGGTTGGACTCTTGGCTCCTCCAATGTGGGGAAAGCCGGTGGATTTTGCTCACCTGGATTCATCCTGTTCAAACTCTCTGCTCCTTCTCCTTTCATTTGAGCGTGTTTTGTAATTTATCTCACTCTCACACTGCAAAATGATCTAAAAGTTAGTAAAAAATTCCTTCCAATTCCTTTAAGTTGGTAAATAAGATGATCTACCAATGGAATGAGTATTTTTACCCTTAAAATAAGATAATTAGGTATTATGCACTTAAAATAAGAGGTGCGTCGCACTGTTCCAGCCAATCGTCGTTCAAGGATCCTTTCAAAAGGACAAGCTACCCACTCACCAGCCGCGCTTTGAACCACCTCATCCCCATCTCCACCTTCATCCTGATGGACACCTTACTGGCTTTCTTTGTTCCTTCATCCCAAGACTCCGCTCTGACACCAGTATTCGGCCCGGAAGGGGGAAGACTATCCTGAGCTTTAGTGGAACCGATCACCTGCCCCTGGTGATCCTCAGCTCATAAGTCTTCTGCCGGGTTCGGGCAACAAAGAAATGGAACCATTAAATCTTCTACCTGCTATTTTTTCTCTGTGTAAGTCTATCCAGATTAAAATGTTGCTCTGACTCATGTAAACAGGTTCAGATCATTTTACCAAACAGAGACTGAAAAGAATAACCAGATCAGAAGAAATCATTGGGTTAAATTCAGGATTTATTTCAGAGGAACTTTTGAGGTTGATTTAGTCCAAAACGTCTTTCCAGACAGTCCCAATTAAAATGCTTCAAACGGTATAAATAAGTGAAGGTTAAAAGACTCTGGATGAGTTTTTACATCAGAGGAACCAATTCAACACGTTTCCCTTTAAAACCTCAAGGTCCAACAGAACTGAATCAAAACAAAGCAGCAAAACTCAAAACATGTCCCATCAGCAGCTTTTAAACCCACTAAAGAAGATAAAGGAAAACATCCGGTGCTCAAAGGGCAGAACAGGAACATCAAGAGTTCAGACCAAATGACTAAACCTCAGTTCTCCCGACGGCTGGTTCTGATCCGGTTTTAAAAACAAACGATTAAACAAACTGAACAACAAAAAACAGCCAGAAACTGGTTCCAGACCAGATCCTTCTTCAAATCAAGCTAAATAAAGTTAAAGGTTTGTGCAGCAAAATGTGTGTTTTTTCCACTATAGTTCATAAAAGACATTAATAAAAGCTTCTAAAGGTCATTAAAGGTCAACTGATCTACGGTGTGATTTTTGTTCCGTTGTTGTTATCAGCAAATAACACACTTTGTAAATAGAAATGTGAAAAAACTCTAATCCAGACATGACAATTTGAAAAACATGGTGATCAAAAAGTTTAAAAAAAAAAAAACTTTGCTGTTTTATGAGATGTTATTTGTTGCTTTTTTATTTTCTATTTTAAAATTTAATTTCAAAGTTTTTTGGTTTTTTTAAATGTCTGCTTTTCAAATCGTGCCCCACACATATGACCTTCCTTTTCACTTCAAGCCAAATACAAATACTCGCTCTTGATGTACATTGACCAATTAAAATTGCTGTTGCTAACGACCAAGTCGACCAAAGGAAATTTGTTCTTTGCTCCTCACTCCGAATGAAAGTCAGTCTCCAGAAGTACAGAGAATTGGATCCGTGAGACATGATTTGAAAAGAATGTAATTCGTAATATTCAATCTGAAAAAAAAAAAAACGGAAAGATATAATCCATAAAAAACTGAAAACTTTTAATTTGAAAGGAATCAATATTTTAAATAATGAAAAAAAAACAGCCTTGTTTTGGACTGATATAAGACAGTTAGGATTAGGATCACAGACAGAACCAGGATCCATTTCTCCACCGATCCAAATGTTCTGGTTCCACCATAAGTAAAAACAAACAGCAGAACGCCTCCAATAGAAGCTGAAGGTAGCACCCTCTACTGGCCGAAATTGGAACTGCACCAAACCTGGCTTTTATATTTAGGTGCTGCTGTAGTTGTAAAATGGTTGCAACAAACCGCAGGGGGGCGCTGCTGTACACATTGAATGGATAGAAAAACTGGACTATTACAAGCTGGTCAGGTGCTGATTTAAATTATTCAACTCTGCTAACAGTTTTGCTATAAAGATCCAGAATTTCCTTCCTCAGAGGCTAAATAAAGGATCACTTGCATTTTAGACCAGACCTTATCAGACAAAAGAGACTGAAACAACAAAATAAACCTTTAGTTTCTAGAATGTCCCTGACCATTAGTCAGTAAAGTGCTGCTAATGCCGAAACCCCTTTTCTTCCTCTGCGAGATAAAGCACCTTTTCACCAGTTAGTCTGGTCCACTGAGGCAGTTTAGCAGCTTCTGCACCAATCCATACATTTCTCAAATGACAATAAATCTTGTTGCTATTATCATTGGAAGTGATTTCCTGAAGCTTCAGGGGATCCTGGGGTTTAGTTGTTTTTTTTAACTCCAAAGTTTGACACTTTTCTTGTTTAAAAAAAGCTTAAAAGTTAGTTTTTAAAAAAAGTCAGTGTTCCTTTAATAAAATCTATTCCTTTTGTTAAAACTGTTACACAGTCCTGGGAGAAAATATTTAAAAAAAAGGTTTATCTTCCCTTTTTCTCATCAAAATGCAGCTTAAAAACCCGTAAACGTCAGATCCTTCCTCTGCTATAAGAGCGATAGCTGCTGCTGGATTGGCCGCTTCAGATGAATCCCTGCAGGAACGCCTTTCTGATTGGCTGGATCAGATGTCCCTCCACAGTACGGCTCGTCGGCTCCTGTCCACACTGACGACGTATTCCCCGGAGAGAGACCAGGACACGGCGGTGATGGACGAACTAGCAGAGGAGAGGCATCGTTAGGAACAGAACACATCCGCTCACAGCAACAGGACGCAGGAACTGAAGCAACCAATCAGGTGTCAGAATCCATCTCACAATCTGAAGTCAATTCTTATAATTCAGTCAATTCTTAACGATTCAGCATCATCAAGTCCATAAAAGGGCTGTAAAAATCAAACTTAATATTTATTCACAAAAAGCTCACTGCTCTGCTATCATAACTTTATTTCAGTTCATTTCACAGTTTTAGCCACTTAAGATGCTTTAAAAGAACACATGGTTCTACTTCATGGTATGATCTACTTTTTTTGTGTCTTGAGGGCCAGATGGGCCCCCGGGAACTATGTGTGTTTTACATCATGCTTCGGCCAATCACCTGTGTTGTCCCTGGAGGCGGGTCTCCAGGTTCCCTTTGGAAACGTTCCAGACATAAACGTCTCCATCAGCTGATCCGGCTGCCAGGTAGCATCCGTCTGGGCTGCCAAAAGTAAAGAATTAACACTCATGTGAGCAGTTTTATTATAAGGCACATGTGAACTATTCTCCATGTGCACTTTCAGAAAAGTGCATTTTGCTCTTCTTTTTATGCTCCTATAGATTCTCTCCTCCTAACGTGTGGATCTGCTTCTGTGGCTCATGCCAACTTTTGTCACTTTCAGGGTTGAAACTAAACCGCCTGCGATTGGCTACTTTTCAGGAAGTCGCCCCTATTCAGACCGTTCATTCTTCATAGTTGCGGCTAAAAACGTTAGCAAAGGATATTTAGGGTAATCGCTGTTCTCTTCAACAATCTGACTTCATATCATATCCATCTCTGTTATTGACTGACAGTTTCGTAAATGTAACTAGGAAGAAACAATAGAGGCGGGACTTCCTGAACAGGAGCCAATCACAGGTAGTTTACCTCCTGCAGCAGCATAAAAAGTGAGGAGCCCAGAGAAGGAGCATGAACTCGTGTTTGTTGCTTATTGGGTTTGAGGTGAGTAGTTTATTTGTGTGTTTTAAAGAAAACGGTATGAGTATTTATTAAGCATGTGAACTATTGGCAGACTTGATAATCATGGTTTAACCAGTAGAACCAACAAGTAGATGGACCCCTACTGCAGAGGGGCAGCTTGCTGCTGCTGTTGTCATAGAAACTGCAGAAAAAGGAGCCTGCTGGTGTTTAACAAAGACTTGAATGAAATGGAGAACATCACATTTCAATGAACTTGTTCTCATCGTCCTAGTTAAAGCCCGGAGGAGCTCAGCTGTTCGGGCGGGAAAGGACCGACCTGATGACGGCCTTGGTGCTGTCGCTGCCGCATTTGAAGCCGTCGGCTCTGAAACAAACACAGCTGTTACCAACAGGATCCCACCCCCACCCCACAGAACCTCGGAACAGAACTGGCTCGGCTCTACCTGAAGCACATCCGGTCGTTGCTCCACCTAAGGTCCACCAGCTGGAGGCAGTCGTCACGGCAACAGCTGAGCAGCTGGCGACGGTCTGAGCTGAGGTCCAACGAGGTGACTCTGCCCTGAGAGGGGAGCTCCTGAACGCAGCTCACCGTCCTGACAAGCAGAACCAGATCGGTACCGCCATCCTGAGAGACTCACTGAGTTTTTCGTTGGAAACTGGGTGGAAAGGTCGGAGGAGGTACCTGGAGTCCCAGACTCTGATCTTGCTGTCGAAGTGTCCGCTGATGATGCTGTTCTCAGAACACACCAGGTCGGTGCAGAACGACCCCACCTCCCTCTGCTGCACGCCTACAGACACACAGAGCGCCTTAGACACACGCAGACTCAGCCAATCACAGCCCAGAACAGACGGCCACTCACAGGCGGCTCTTTTCAAGTCCCAGAGCCGGACGGTCCGGTCGGTGCTTCCTGTCACCACCTGGTGGGGGGCGCAGGTGAACCTGGCTGCCGTCACCTTCCTGCTGTGACCCGTCAGAGTCACCTGACCAACACACACACTTCCATTCATTCTCAGATTCTGGTGAAACCGAACCACAAGTAGACCTGGTTACCTTGGGAACGGAGTCATCCAGGCACCACAGCAGAGCGGACTTGTTGTGCGACGCCGCCAGGATCCTCCGGCCCTGCCGACAGACAGACAATCAGGAGCAGTTCTGTTTGCACGGCGAGCTTCGGGCGCCGCTGCCACACTCACCGTGGGGTCGAACTCCACGCAGGTGATCCCCTCCGTGCTGCCGTCCAGCGTGCCCCTGTGGCTCAACCAGCCTGGTGACATCATCAGTGAGGTCACAACCACAGGAAACAGACATGAGGGATGCTTCAGCTGACTAGAACTGGTTTTACCTGCTCGGACGTCCCACAGCTTGATGACCCGGTCCGTCCCGCCTGTGGCCAGCAGGTCCGAGCTGAAGCTGAACCGCACTGCGTTGATGCCTTGCTCATGGGCCTCCTGAGGAGATAGGAGCAGCTGTTAGTGTGGCAACGCCCAGCAGTCAGCATGTGAATGTGAAGCGTTGATAGAGGGGCATGCTGGGTAACTGGAGGACAGAGGAGCTCTTTGTAAGGCGCAGAAACACTGAGAGGCTGTTTGCTCAGATAGAGACAGAGAACACTGCCCCTGCAGTCCTCTGTTTGACCACCAGATGGAGACAAAGATCAATGCTAATCGGTTGATGCTTTCCGCTCTTTGTGTCCGTCGCCTTTTAAATGACAATAATTACACAAACTGGATAAAACCTGTATAGAAATATTATTGGGTTTATGATTTTTATAATGAAAACAACTTCCAATACAATCACTTTACTATTTTTGCCCCTGAATGCAGAGGAGATCATGGTGCATTCAAGGACTTCCAGGAGTTTATAGCTGAGTTATGAGACTTGTGCTTATAATTATGACTGTTGAAAAATGCTGAAAAATGTTAGAATAAGATGATTATCCTTTAGGAGCCACTGAGGATCATTTTCTATTCTGTCCAACTTTTGAAAGATGGGAAAACTAAAAAAAAAAGCAGGTTTGCTTCTAAGAACTTGAGGAGTTCTGATTTACTGAAGTTAGTCTGAGCAGGACTCAGTCCAACAGGTTAGGAGCTGTGATCAGAGGGAGGTGGGTACGGTTCGGACTTTTACCAACACTTGCAGCGGTCGGGCAGGGACTCGGGCCGATAGACAGATTCCCACAGGATACAGCAGGTCCTCCTCCAGGCTGTGGACAGAATGTCCCCTCTTCTTCCTGCAGAGGTCAAACACCTTCAATGAGAGAGAAACTATGAACCAAACCCAGACCCGCCTAAGAACCCGACGGTACCCCAGAACTCACTCAAACATCTCTCTGATGGAGAACTTGGACGAAAAGAAGAACCTCGGGGACGTGGCCGACGCCGACCTGAGACACAAGGTCACAGTGTCCATCAGAACAGGTTTGGTTGGTTCTGCTATACAGCATTGAAACGGGTCACAGGAAATCACGCATGAAAAAACCTCGCTGTAAAGCAGGAGAGGTTCTGTTTGGACATTTTAAAAAAAAGGTTTTATGGTGAAGTGATGCCATAATCAGACTTTCTAGCCAAACAATCGATCTATCTTCCCTTTTTTTACCCAGTGGCCTTTAAGTAAGAAGGCAGGAAGAAGGTGAAGACATTCAGTAAAGATCTTCAGGTGCAACTCAAACCCAGGAGTTCTGCACTGACCAAAGTGGTCCTCTGGAGCCGTTAACTGCAGCCCACATACTTTTACATTTTAGAGATTATTCAGCCAAATAAAAGCTCTAAACTTTTTCTCTCTCAGTTTGTCCAGAAAACTTAAACTGTCAGAAATGAAGTTTGAGGACTAATGACCTGAAGAGACGAGTGGGACCTCGCCCAGTGGACTCATCTTTGTTCTTGGGAGACGTGGATCTGGAAGTAGGAGCACTGGATGAACTGGAAGACAAAGCGTGGAGGTGATTTTAACCCCTAAAAGATCAGAGTCTGGTTTTCTGCAGAGTTGAGAACAGGATGAAGGCTGTGAGGTCAGGATACAAAGGAAAAAAAGATCAACATGAGATCAATAATTTGGTGTCAAATTCAGTCTTTGCTAAAAACAAACAGCTAGCCGCTCCGTCGCGGCAACATCTAGAAGACAGCAGCTTCGTGCCTCACCCCCCCCACACACACCAAGTGTTGATTTTCTAGACTTTATTGTAAAAAAAAAGTCCAGAAAACAAACTGCACTTGTCGAAGTGTGTTATCTTTGTGTTCAAGTTTATTAGCGCTCTACCTAAAAAAATATTTTTTAATTGGACTCAAATTATTTTTTGAACTTTGTTTACTGTTTATAAAAATGCACACAAGTTGTTCTGGTTTTCTATCGTTTCTGTTTATCATATCGATCCTGTCATCAAATAGTCTTATTTAAACTTTGTCCAAATGCAGGACAAAAGAAAAAGAAACTGAAAAGGTTAGAAGTTTGATGACATCTGTGATATTTGCCCTGTATTCTCTTGGTATCAATTCCATACCAGGATAAAGAGCATCAGGCCCCTCTAGAACACAATCCTGCCTCAAGAGGCAGGATTTCCTGACAAGCAGACAATCACAGGCAGTTTACTTTCTCAGGTTAGTTCCATCCTCAAAGCGACAGAGTTTGACATGAGCACAGAAACGGATCCACAGGCGAGTAGAAGAGAGGCGTGAAAAGGGAGCCATGAATGCAGAGCAGCGTGTAATCAGGCGAGTGACAAACGGCCTCCTGCTATTAAATCTACACACATAAAGCTTATAAAATGCACATGGAGAGTAGTTTACAAGTGTGAGTATTTAAAGGACTTTTGGCAGAACTCTGACTAAGAGCTCGGAGGAAGGGCTCACCTGTCGACGGTGACCTTTGACCTGGCGACTGTCTGCAGCTCCTTCTGCACTGTTGCCTGTCGAGCTCTGGTGGAAACAAACGTCAAAAATCTAAAACCTCTTTTTCTTTGATCACATCAGCCGTGGAGGAGCGAGAGCATTTTTTGCTCCATAGATGCACCTGGAGCGCCGTTCGTTGCGGTGGTTCATGCGTGCAGCGGCCTGTTTCTTCAGGTGCATCATGTCCTCCAGAATCCCCTCCTCTTTCTCCTTCTCCTCCCTGAGTTTTGACTCCACCTCACTCTGACGCTCCAGCAGCGCATCGTACGCCGTCTTCAGCTTCGTGTTCTTCTCCTCGATCTGCCGCACCTGCTGCTTAAGCTCCAGCTTAGCATTAGATGCTCCTTTCAGACGATCCTCTTCCTCCTGCAGCCTGACAGCAGAGATAGAATGAGGAGGGACCATCATCATCGAGTAGAATTAAGGATGAAGAAAAGAGTCTCTTTCTAAGGTAAAACACCACAATGGAGGACAAATCCACATCCATTAAAACTTTTAGAATGTTAGAAAAGCTGTAAAGCATAAAGTTGCTTTAGACAAAAAATAACAGCTCCTCAGGGAGGTGTTCTTGGCTCCCTGCTGGTCTTTAGATATTTAAAAAGGAGCAGACATTTAACCCTTTAAAGCCTGAACCATGAAATAATTGACAGAAAATTCTGATTTTTTTTAATATAAGATCTGTCATTGAATTCTATGAAAAATTATGAAAAAAACGTACATTTTGTATAAGTTAAATTTGATCATTATTTGCATAAATTTTGATACATTAATCATTTCTCTATAATCTTTTATACATTTTCTGTTCCCTACATATTTCTGATTTATTAATCCGGGTTCTCAAGAGCGAAAAAATCCCACTGATAATGCAGAGGTGTCAAAACTGTATGCATCAAATATGGTACATTTGGCTTTAGAGGGCTGAAGGCATTGTTGTGGTCGTTAAGGTGGGTTGGGTCGGGTGAACTTCCCATAACTCGTTCAGGTTAGCAGGCCGGTTCAGGCGGGTAACTCACCGGCTTAGTTGCTCCTTGAGGACATTTTCTTTGATCCCAATCTGCTGCTGCAGCTCCACCACCTTATAGGCCAGCTACAATGAGACAGAAACAATCAGCGTTTAGCTCCTGCTGCCTGTTTGTGGGAGCTGAGTAGAGTTGGAGGAGATGGTTTCTCTCATTTCCTCCTGGAGGTTGTTGTGCTGCAGCAGATAAATCACAGCATGATGCTTATATCAGGAAATGACACCTTTAGACGTTCCTACATGAAGCCCAGAGAAGGAACCCCATACAGAACAGAAAGCAAACTGCACTGCATTTGTTTCTGATATAATTCAGCAGGTTGGTCGACTTGGTTGACTCATGGACTAAAAGCTGCCCTCACAAGCCCAGATCATCAGCCCCCCTCTGTTATATGTTGTTTAGCTGATGTTATATAGATGAAGACAGTGTTTCGTGTTCGGTCCAGATCATCTCACCTCTCCTGTTGTTTCCTTCAGATAGCTGCTCCGGGTCTGCAGAGACGAACTGTTTGAGCCCTCAGAGGGAGTTCTGGATGCACAAAACAAACACACCCTAATCATCCTCAGACACTGGATCAGCAGCACACTGAGTGAGAGAGTCAGAGCTCAGGTGAATTACCTGCCGGAGTGGCTCAGGAGCCCCTTGGTCAGGCTGGTTTTCTCCAGCAGCCGAGTATCTGAGAGCAGAGAAAAGGTTAGAGGAACCGGTCCTGCTTGGTACCAGATCTGGGCATAATGTCGTGCATAATGGATCTGACCTGCTTACTAGGTATGGAGAGAATTGTATTTCAATATTATTGAAAGCAAAAAACATGTTACACAGAAGGAAAATTTGAAAAAAAAAACAACAAAAAAAGATATTAGAAATATGTTTCAAAGTTTATAGTTTTTCTGATATTTTTATAATTTATTTAAATCTTTTAGCAGACCAGGTTTCAGGAATTGCATTATTTTCAGATCCTTCTACACTTCTGGTTGATCTGTGTGCTGACCAAGAGAAATAAGTCCGTCTGTGTCGAAATTAGCAACAGCATTTCTGTTGTAGCAGGATCCAAAAAGAATGTAATTTATTTTAAAAAAAAAATCTGTTTCCTAAGAATTTCAAATAAAATAAAAAATAAAATGGAAAAGGAGACAATTCTGCAAATGTCTGAACCCCCTGCATCTTTCATCTTCACAGTTTTACACCTTTTAAAAAGCTTCAATAGATGCTGCAGGAAAGTTAAAGGTTTTAAGGAGAATAAAAAAGTCGTCTCCCAAAAATATGAAATCAAAGTAAATAAAGTTT
>JAUZNJ010077968.1:15158-51625 GCA_034780135.1 Jordanella pulchra
CTGCAGGAAAGTTAAAGGTTTTAAGGAGAATAAAAAAGTCGTCTCCCAAAAATATGAAATCAAAGTAAATAAAGTTTAAAAAAAAAACAGAAAAGATTTTAAAGTTTTATAAAGTTCTACTTGTGGAACACGTTTTCTTCAATTTCTGAAAGTTTTTGTTTTCAATAATATCAAAACGGATTTCTCTCCATACATTCAGTTGTAACTAAATACAGAAAACATCAGGACCACCTGTCGCCAGCTGAACCAAACTCCATTTAAAATCTGTCCTGTTTTAGACACACATCAGTCAGCCTGCGCTGTTGGTTCAGAGGTGTGCAGATGATGAACCAGCAGATCATCATTCACACTTGAGTCACTCCTAAGAGGAAGTGCACCAGCCTGTGGTTTGGGTTTTGGACCACTTCCTGTATCAGATGTTGACAAAATAAAGCAGGTTTTTCTTTGAGATTCGGTTTAGTTCTGAACTCTGGTCAATGCTGCAGGGCAGTTCTGCAGCAAATCCAGACTCTGTAAAAGATACTCCCAGATTTTTCGGCATAAAATTAGTCGTTTCGGTTTGCAGTTTAATTGGCCTTTTTCTGAACGGAGTTTGGTGCAGACTGACTCCAGCTCCTAAAATCCTAAATAACATCAGAGTTTCTTACAGAACCGGATCAGGTCCTGGAACGTGGCGTTCTGGATCCGGTCTCGGCGCCTCAGCTGCTGGGTGATGTGCCCCCTCCAGGTCTCTGCGGACCGGCTGCTCCGCTGCGAAGCTCCGCAAGGATCCATGCCGAATCAGTGTGGCCATGACCCGCGGTGCCCGGTCCGCTTCATGCCTTTTCCCGTCTCCGCGGAGGAGCTTTTCAAGTCCGGACCAGTTCTCAGGGAATCTTCGGTCCTTCTTACGTCCCTCTGCTTTTTACTGCCTCTTAATTTTATTTTTGTTTATCAACTTTTGCTACTTTCTGCTTCGTCACCAAAAGAAGGCGGTGCGGCGACTTGCTCCAGCCAATCGGAACACGCACTGCCTTCTTCCTGATGAGAAAATAGGCCACACCCCTAAACTCATCAAAATTATATGCATATATAAAGTATATACATTTCAATAATAAAAAAAAAATAAATAAATAAAAAAAAATGCGAAAACTTCTGAAAAGGTAAAACTAAATTTAAACCCCACCCTTTTTAAGAGTACACTGGTCCGATTTTCTCCATTTTACACACACACACACACACACACAAAAAACTAAACTGATAGCAGCTGCATTAAACTTATTCCTTATACATATAAACATACATTGAATTGATAGAAGCTGCATCAAAGTTAAGGTTTTTAAAATTGGAATCAATTTTGGATTTTCTTGTTTAAATCCTCCAACAGGTCAGAACTGAATAAAACTAAAGACTGAAATGGAAACAAGGTGATCAAACAAGATTTTTATTACAAATTTAAAAGCTTAGTTTTTATTAAAAACAGTGAGTGTGATTTAAAAATCAAAATAAAACACTGCTGGCTGGAAAACGATAAGGTGCCTTTCAGTTTGTCAGCTGACTGAATTCTGTCCCCCGTCAGCCTCCGTACCCTTGGTTCGCTTCAGATTTTATTCAGTTTGTTCTGCGTCATCTGAATCAGAAGCTCTGAGTATTTCTCCAGCAGCAACATAGTCTGTTCACCCTCCATCTGACCAAAGGGGGCGCTGCTGCAGGCCGGCTGGGTCACAGCCTGCAACTCCCCAAGAACAGCGACGAAGGCCTCCTGCAGAAGGGAAGAGCAGCGCTCAGAGCCGCTGATCTGCAGAGAAAGAACTTTTGGTTAAGACTTTTGGTATTATAGTTGGCAAAAAAAAAAAAGAATTAAAAAAAAAAAATCTATTTAGACTTTTTATGAATCAAACATTTTAGATTTAGTGCACTCAGAAAACCACACCTGCCGGTAAAGATGGACGGCCCGTTGCGTTGCCAGCCGTAGCTCATCGGCAACCTGCCTAGACTCCTTCAAACTGATAGACTCCGCCTCCTCTTCTTCACCTGAAGTAAAAACAAAATAAGGAGAATTCAATAAATTTCTGTTCAGAGGCCTTGGGCACCGCGTCCTGGACAGGCTGTACCTAAAGTCAATTTCCCTTCGGAGATTAATAACATATAATTGAATTGAAGCGAAAAGACTCCAAACTACCTGTCAGATGGGTGAGGTCAGCTGACTGGGGGCAGAGCTTCTTCAATAAGGGAGAGGAGGAAGTGGGCGGGGCAGCAAGCAAGGATTCAGCTTCAACAATAAGAAGTTTTACAAAACTGGTGATTCACTACCTCAGAAAGATGAAAATTCAGCCAATGTCAAATCATTTCTCCACACTTTTTACATTTATTGAGTGGCAGTTGTAGACCAAATTTACGGCGGGTGCAGACCAAACGAATGACACAAAAGTAGGCCAATAACTCATTGTTTAAAAGCATAGTGAACCATTTGCTGCTCTGGAAAGCTCAGATAAAGATAAAAACTGATCATGGCTCAATACACCTCAAGCTAAAAGGACAAGTTAATGTCTTTAAATACATGATTACACAATCATGGTGTATTTCAGGCCTCATTTCCTGGAAAGAAAACTCATTTCATGCCAAATTATTTACTGAACGTATAAGTAAAGGTAAAGCTATAGCAGCAGGCTGTGAGGGAGAATCATCAGGAGGAGCATCGTTACCCGTGTCTGTCTGGAATCTCTTTGCACAGAGACCCTCCACCTTTCTGACAGTGGGTGGCGCTGAAGGGGCAGGACTCTGGATTAGGGTTGTGTGTGGATTGGTTGGGACCTCCTCCAAGCTGCTGACGCTCCCCCGGCCTCTTTCAGACTGTGACATGGTGGGCGTGGCCAGAACCTGCAGACTGAAAAGCAGAAAAAATAGATTAAATAGGGTTGTACGAAACTGCGACATTTTAAATATTAATTTTTTTTTTTTTTAAATTGTAAACAGAAAAGCTTTACTCAGATTTGATCGTCAGTATTTATGAATATAATAATCTGCCTCTACAAACGTGGAAACTGCTGCTTGAACCTGAATGAAGTTTCCTTCACCTGCTGCTCTGCTCTTGGGGATCCAGGGTGTTTTGGCTGAGGAGGTCTGGATCATCAGACTGAAGGGGAGTGGGTGGAGGCAGGGGGCCTGAGGCGGAGATGAGGTTCTCCTTGTTCTCCTGGGAGGAGGCGGAGCCATCCAACCCTGGTTTGGACCTAGTTGAGATGTCCAGGTATGTGAGCCGAGTCTCCTCCTGTGGGACGGAAGAAGCTGCAGTGTTGTTGGTCGTCTGGTTCCTGGAGGTGATGTCTGTTGGTTCAAACAGAAACTGCTCAGACTGTGAATGTAACCATGTGCTCGCTCTGAAGGTCTGGAAGGTGAGTTAGAGAGGAAATGTTCCCGCCGTGTCCCAGTTCTACTCCGATGGATCATTGTGAACTAATTAAAGCTTTGATTCTAATGAGACCGATTTTGAAATCATCCTCCGATCAATCAGGAAGAGAGAAAAAACAGCTTCATCTGAGCAGAAGCTTTCAGCACCCCCCAGTGAACCTTCCAGCAGAGAGAAACCCTAGAAGATCAGACCGAAACACCCCAGTTGCGCTCACAGACCTCCCAACGTCTTCCTGCACTGCAGCACCAGTACGGTGTTTCGTCTGCGGGGGGGGCGGCGCTGGGGCTGAGGGGATCCCCCACAGGAAGCTCTCCTACGTAGGACCCTTTTACCGCTCACTGTGGTTACACAAAGACACTCCCTGTTGGTGGACGGTCACATGATTTCCAAGAATCATTTATCCATGGAGTTCCTCAGGGAAGACTTCTCAGCCCCCTACTGGACTGAATGGAGTCAAACTTTCAGGCAATTTTCCTTTGATAAGAATAAAAGTTTGTCTGGAAAAGGATTGTTAGAGCAGGAGAAACAAAAACTTTGATGCTTTAAACTACAAATAAAATGACAAAGGGTTTAAAAACATTCGCAGTCAGTCACTTTAAAATTTTCAGGTCTAGAGAAAAGCTGATGAGACTTTGACCTATGACCCTATGTTCTTTGAAACTCAACACTCAAACACTTCATGCCTACAGAACCACCGTAGATTCAGAGGAGTCGGCACAATAAGTCATTCCTCTCTAATCCACCATGATTGTTCTGCTCTTGTGAAGGATATCTGCTTCTATCCTCTTGGACCCCAGTTGGCAGAAGACCGCACTCGGGTCACTGGACAAAGAACTACAGAAAGTTTTACAAAAATTGATGGTGTGAACATTAGCTTGTGTCACACACAGTATATGGGGAAGAAATGATGCATCTTTGTAAAACTTTGAGGTGGGCCGTGCCTATACTGCATTCAAAGAACTTTTGGGTAACAGTATAGGTCCTATGCAGCAGAATGTCAGGAAGTCTATGATCAATGAGCTGTCGATTGGAAGCATCTTTCCCCACAGCGACTGCTGACACTTCAAAGCAGTCTGCATCTCCTTCCTACCCTGGATGGGGCTCTAGCTGCTGAGCCATGAAAGGAGAAGGGACGGGATCTAGGATCAGGAGCTACAACTTGAGGGATTATTATTGAGCCACCGTTCAAACTGTCTTCTTTGTTAAATACATCATTAGAAGGAAACGCCAATGACAGAAAAGGCATCAGCATCATCATATCACGATATTAATGTAGTCGTCTTCCGCTTATCCGGGACCGGGTTGTAGGGGCAGCAATCTCAGAGATTCCCAGACTTCCCTCCTTGGCAAGAGGAAGCCAGCAGGACCAGGTCATCTGCAAAAAGCAGGTACGAGATCAGCTGGTCCTGTGCCATAAAAGTTATGAACAGGATTGGTGACAAAGGGCAGCCCTGTCTGAGTCCAACATACACCGGGAACAAGTCTGACTTAATGCCAGCAATGCAGGCCAAACCTCCTGCTCCACTTGTACAGAGACAGGATAGTTCCTAGAAAAGAGCCTCAGACTCTGTACTCCTGAAGCAACCCCCACACAAGGGACACGAATGCCTTATCCAGGTCCACAAAGCACATGTGGACCGGTTGGGCAAACTCCCATGAACCCTTGAGAACCCTGCAGACAGTATAGAGCTGGTCCACTGTTCCATGGCCAGGACGAAAACCACACTGCTAGTCCTGAAGCTGAGGTTCAACTATCAGCCGGACTCCCACAAGGTCCTCTTTCAAAGTCAGCAGCTCTCCACTGCCACTGAAAACAGTGTTAGCGAAGCACTGCTTCCCCCTCCGGAGGTGCCAGTAACACTTTGAGGCCGACCAATAGTTTTTCTCCATGGCCTCTCCAAACTCTTCCCAGGCCCGAGGTTTTGCCTCAGCAGCCACCCGGGCAGCAGCACACTTGGCTTTGTGATACCTGCTTGCTGCTTCGGGAGTCCCACAAGCCAACAAGGCTCGATAAGACTCCTTCAGCTTGACGGCATCCCTTACTACCGGTGTCCAGCACTGGGTTTCTGGACTGATGACACAACAGGCACCACAGCTCTTACGGCCACAGTTACAGGTGGCTGCATCGACAATGGAGGTAGGCCCACTCGGACTCCATGTCTCCAGCTTCCCCCGCAATCTGGGAGAAGCTCTCCCGAAGGTGGGAATTGAACACGACCCCGACTGGGGGCTCAACCAGACGTTCCCAGCAGACTCTCTCTACTCATTTGGTGCCTGCCAAGTCTGTCCAGCTTCCTCCTCATTTCCCACATGGGCGTTGAAGTCACTCATTACATTATTTTCTTTTCAAATGCAATTCAGTT
The DNA here is from genome assembly GCA_034780135.1 of Jordanella pulchra. Taxonomy (NCBI): domain Eukaryota; kingdom Metazoa; phylum Chordata; class Actinopteri; order Cyprinodontiformes; family Cyprinodontidae; genus Jordanella; species Jordanella pulchra. The sequence goes on from JAUZNJ010077968.1 coordinate 20,913, forward strand.
GATATAATTTTTCTTGACGTGAGATTTTAATCACACCATTTCAACAAGACAACAAAAAGATTTTAGCACCAGAAACCTGGACCAACCAGAGTTTAGCATCTTAAATTGCCATCTTCCACTAGTTTCACTGATGGCAGCAGCAGCCCCCCCCCTTCCCTCCCACCTCGTGAAAGGCTGTGACCAGAAGCTGCTGAAACATTTCAACATTGTTTTTCAACAGATCGATTGTCTGCATACGTTTTATTAAACCTATTAGTGTGAACAGTTTGCGTTCGTGAGATTAAGGAAGCGAGGTGTCTGATGAATCCTTGTAATCACAGCCTGACATATTTGTACCCATGTTGTGTTGGAATTGGGCTTCAGGTCTGGTTTTTCTGAGCTTTTGGAAACATCTCTCTGATTTGCAGCCGCCATTAATTTCCATTGATCTTCTGTCAGGGCTTACAAACACTAAACTTTATAATCCAGTTTCCAAACAACAGACCAGGACCTTCTGGGACCAGAGGTCTGAACCAAAAGAGGAGGATTACCAACTTAGCGAGGCTAGTCACCATGGTAACGTCCTCTGAACAGCAAACTTGCTCTGGGGCAGGCTAGCTTTCAGGATCGATCTGAATCCTAGGAAGACTGCATTTCCCACAAGCACCAGCATGGTAAACACCATAGCGTGGTAAAATCCTGATCACTCGGCCACCTGCAGTTCAATTAAACTATATTTCTATTTCCAGTGGCTGTGAAAGATGAAGAGCGATTTCAGCAGTCAGCAGTCCTTTGCCACACTATTTGGCGTCTTTTTAATTTCACCACCATGTTTGACATTTCATTTGGACTTTTTTCCCTTTCATAGATGTGCAAGATGAGCTCCAGCTGCTAGTCTGTTGCCTTCATGTGAGCTTTTATCAGATCCAAACCCGTTTAGAGGAGCTGAAGCAGAACCAGTCCAGCCAGTCTGCCCAGTCCAACTAACAGCATACTGTGGTCCCTCAGGCTGCTGCTTCCCCCGGCGAGACGATGAAGCAGTAGATGAGGGAGCAGGACGCTCCGGCTAACAGCACTTGGCTTCTAAAATGGCCAATAGAATGCTAACTGATGCCACTTAGGTGAGAGGTTTTCTGATAAACTTCAGTTTAACAGAAACATGGACAGAATAGTTCAGTTTCTGGTGCAGCAGTGAGGTCCGTTTTACCTCAGATCGGTACCACTCTAACATTCAGATTTTGCAAATAAAAGGCAGGATTTTAAAGGCATTCTTTTGAATAGGAACAAACACCTGAGTTCTGTTTTAACCCTAGAAGTAAAAGGGATTCAGAGGAAATAGGTCTTTATGTCGTGATGATTGTGGGCCAACTTAAAAACGGAGGTTCTGATGTGGTCGACCCGAACCACAAGACAACTAATTGATTTAACCCAGAAAATGAAATTGACTATACATAATTCCAAAGTGTGCAAGCTGTCCTCTGCCATCTGGATTTCTGGGTCCACAAATTCAAACACGGGAGTTTCTCCCGCACACACACACATTTATATACCTCATCTGGTTAAAACTCACCTCCAGCTGTGCTTTCTCTCAGAGTCAAACCTGCAGACCCGTTAGAGCGGCTCGGTTCCGATTCCACCTGAAGGAGTTTCTAGAGTTAATGTTTCATTAAACCAGTTGAATGTTCTGCTCCAAAGGTCTGGTTCTGGTGAGAATATTTACCGATCGGCTGCTGATGCTGCTCTCCTCCGAGATCCTGCCCTGAGCGCAGGCAGGAGCTCGACCGGGTCGGACCCTAAAGAGAGAGAGAGGGAGGAAAAAAAAAAGAAACACATCAGAACCGAGTTATGAGCTCAGACAGGTGCTGGGCTGAGTGGGCCGAAGGTGAACGGACCTCAGTCTGTCCTGGAAGCGGGACAGGAACCGGGTGGAGATGCTGAGTCGGGGGTTCAGGAAAGGTTTCTCCTCAGACGGCCGCAGAGCCGTCAGGTCCGTATCAAACCGTTCTGCAGAACCACAAGAGGCTCAGTGTCGAAAAACATCAGCAGGAACAGAGTTGGATCAGAAGGTTCTCACCTTCAGTCAGACTGGAGGCCAGACTGGCAAAGTGGTTCTTCAGAGAGTCCCGGTCCTCGTCGTCCTCTGGACCCAGACTACCCACCGAGCTGCCCTGGCTCAGCGAGTCTGTGTCTGATGAAGAGGAGGCTTTCACGTCAGGCTACCAAGTGGTTGAGCAAAAGGCTTTAAATCAAGGCTTTTATTTTGAAACTTTCTGTGGCCCAATTTCTATCTTTATTTTTTTTTTAAGCTAAATCCTGCCGGATCTCTCTGGTAGTTTCCAGCTTATCCAACAGAGTAACTGGTTTGCAAACCCCGATATGAACCAACTTCAGATCCAGCAGTGACCTGAATGATCAAACCCATCAGCTGTGCTGAAGGAAGTAAACTAGGACGTCTGAGCATCAACCCCGAGTTTGAGTCTCTCCATAATCATCACCATAATCTTCCTTCTTTCTAATGACGTCTGCTGGCTCATTTAAACCGTCTCTGCTCCCAACAGCTGCTTCAGTCCTCAGCATTTCTATCGAGCCACAGGAGACGCAGAATAAAGGTTTTCTGCTCAATGGGCTCAAATATTTACAAAGTTGAACAATAAATCTCATTACGATGAAAAATTTTTAAAACTGAGCGTTTTTCCTGAATCTGTGTGCCCTGACCTTTAGAGGTTTGTCCCAGTTGACCAGTTTTCAGTGGCACTTGACCCACAGGCCAGACTGGTACCACTCAGTGGGTTTAAAAACCCGACCGAGGAAGAATCAACGACCCGTTTACGGGATCAATTTGCTGCTTTAAGGAGACCGAACACTGAGGAAATACAGACTTCAATCCTAAATTAACCTTAATTTATTGTTGAATTGAACTATTTCTATACTAGAAGCAGAACTTAATGAAGTGAAACTGTATTTTGGTCTCAGATTGTTGTTATTTCGTCTGGAATAAAGCCTTAAAACTGCCAGTTTTCTAGCGCCCCCAGGTGGGGAATCGCTGCTCCTACATCCAGAGCTGCTGAGACCAACCAGGTCTCAGATCACAGTTAAAGGTTCTTCAGTCTGCAGCTAAAACTTCTGGACTCTGATGAACAGAACTAATGGAGGACGGATCCAGAGAGGCTTACCGGTGTCCTGCTGCTGCTCCAGGCTTCCTGCTGAACCTTCGGAACATGCTGAGTCCGGGCTCGGATGTGTCCGCCACACAGGCTCCACCCCCTGACCTCTGACCCCCTCCACTCGGAAATCCCTAAAACAAGACTTTGACCTTCAGAACCAAACAGAACCACAGCAAGCTGGGCTAAGGAGAGAGACCAACCTGTGGGTTAAGGAGGAGCTACAGTCAGGCTGGAGGATGAAGGTAGAGTTCTGACCCGCCTTCTGCAGCGAAGAACTGCACAGTTCAGACACAGGAACACAGCCGACCCCTTCATCTGGGCTCTGCGCCCTGCTGCTCACCTCTTCATCCTCCTCCTCCTCCTCGTCTCCCAGCAGGCTGTCCAGACTCTGAGGCTGGAAGTCTTCCTCCTCCTCCTCCTCCTCCTCCTCCTGGCTCCCGCTGATGGTGAGGGGGCTTAGAGGCTCCATCCATTGACTGCGTACCTGACGAGGCTCTGCTTCTGATTGGACAACGGCACCAGTCTCCGCCTCCGCCTACAGAAAGCATCCAATGACACAGAGTCCAGTGACGGGAACAGAACCGGTGCTGTACGGGCAGAATCAGACGGAACCAACCATTTTTCGGAACCAGATGGGCATCTTCCCGTTGGTCTGCAGCAGCGAAGTCACTGAAACACAAACAGGTGTGTTTGTTCAGGTGAGCAGAAAGCAGCAGCTCATCTGTTCAGAACCTCGATCCGATTCATCTCAACCATGTTTCCAGGAATGAAGAACCAGCTTAAATCTATAACATTTACCAGCTGGTTCTGGGTGTAATATTGGACTCAGACGGGTTTTACAGAATGTCCCCCCCACTGACTTCACTCCTCAGAACTGCCTTCTGCTTTGAGGAACAGATGGACCTCAGTTCAGCTGATCTCAGACTCACCAGGAGCAGAGTCCAGCTTCCCTGGAGTCCTGTGATCTGCTGCCTTCTGCTCCTCTTCCTCCATCAGGGGCAGCTGGGATGAAGGAACCGTGATGAACGTCTCCCTTCTGCAATGAAAACACCATGAAGCCGAGTAGACTTGGCGCCCCCTGCTGTCCGCCTCCAGCCACACCCCACCCACCTGATGTTGGGCTGTCTGACTCTGCAGGTTTCAGCCGCTCTGCTCGCTCTGAGGGCCCGCCTCTTCCTCATGGCGCCGGTCATCTGAGTGTCCAGGCGCCACACAAACACACAGCTGCAGGACGACAGGATTCCAACTCAGTGAAAGCTGGAGCTGATGCTGAGACGTGCCGTGGATTCAGAGGTTACCTGTCTCCTGATGCTGAGATCAGGTGTCTGCAGTCCTGACTGAACCTCATGCAGCTGACCAGCTCTGAGCAACAAAAACAAAAAAAAAAAAAACGTCAACATCTGGAGAACAGCTGGACCCAAGCTTCACCATTTAACAGACACGCAGAGAAACCATCATAAACAGACAGGGCGAGTCGCTGTCAGAGTATTTGCTGCTTAGTCTCAATGCGGTAGATGCTAACTGGGATGTAGCTCTCTGACATTCGTTGCTGGGAGAGACTTTGTGCTTTTAGGAGAACTTTAAAATGAATGGTTCTGGTTCCTGTTGCTTTCAGGAATAATAAAAAAAAAAAAACCCTTAGATCTATGAAGAGCATTAACTCCCCGGAGCCCTCCATCTACTGTGCTAATTGCTACGCATGTCCTCTATCATCACATCCTCACCTTCAACACAGCAGAGAAGTTATGCTGCTCCTCCATGCAGCACAGCTGAATGGCCACTAGGTGAGAACTAAACTATATATCGAGAGTTGAAATTTACAATCAGAATCACGTCAAGTTCCTCATGGACCCTTGTTGCCGTTAAGCGGCGTAAATAATCTGCACTGGACTCTGGGCTGATTCAAGTTTCTGTTCTAGCATTCCTCCTTTTTAGTGTTGCAGGATTTGCTTAAGAACAACTGCATCCTCTATTGGATGGTAGCAACACTACAAGACGGATTCCTTTTAACAAATGTATCAATTAACAGGATGGAACCAACTTTAAGCCCATGTAGGATGCTATGGTTCTGGTCTCTGGCAGAGCGATCTATTGTCTTGTTCCCTTGATCCAGTTACTCCCATTTCTGGTCATTTTTGTTCTAACCATCTTTTGAGGTTTAGTTACCTCATAAGAGTCACACAAATGACATTTAACTATATGCCAGATAAATCTATAGAATTGTCCAGTTTTACCTTCAAGAATTGGGGGAAGAAAAAAAGTGTTGAAGTTTTTGTTACATTCTTAACTTTTTAGCAGATTAAATCTAGAAAAAAAAAAAAAAAAAAAGACTCAGAAAAGGAACCATCTTTCTCACCCGAGTGACCGAACAGTGTGGCGACACACTCTCCTGACTCGGAGTCAAAGATGGTGATGTTCTTGTCAGAGCAGCTGGTGGCGAAGAACGAGCCTGATGGATCCATCTGAACCTGCACACATCCATCCGTCACCTGGAGTCTCGGCCCAGCAGACGGACCCAAATCAGCGCCTCCTTACCTTGAGCAGAGCTCCTTCATCAGTGGTTGAGCCTTTCAGACACTTCTCCAGCTTTCCTGTCTCCACGTTGTAAACTCTGAGAACACGCAGTGCAGTGTCAGCAGATCACTCGCTTTCCACCTAAAGAAGGCGGCGCCGTTCCTCCTTACCTGACGTTTCGGTCCTGACAGGCGATGGAGACGTGAGCCCCGGTCGGGTCCAGGTCCATGTCATACAACGTCGTCTTCTCCACCACGTGGTGGCGCCGGGAGAACGTCAAACCTTCGGCTGTCTGGACCCAAATAACAGCAAAGTATAATAGTTCAAAGAACCCAAGCATCAGCAGAACCAAACCGTTTTAAATCAACGGAAACAAAAAGAAGCTTAAGGTCGTTCAAAATGAAGGACTAATGACCAGATTGTTGCCAAAAGATAAAGAGAATTTAGGTACGTTGCAGCAGAACAGGAAGGCTGAACCCTGGTGGGCCTCCGCTGATTTACCCACAGTTCACTGCTTTGGCTCAACTTCTTTAAGGAACATTAGAAAGTAGCTTCTCTATAACTCAGAGTTTTCACTCTGCCTGTTGCTCCTCTAAGGCCAGATGTGTCTGAGCTGATAATGGACCCGAGGAGGCAGACCAAGGCTAGAATGATAAAGTCTGTTCCTCAAGGTTCAGTCATGAACTTTTATTTTATAATTAGTTCCCAGATCTCCTCTGAAATAGAACCCAGTCATGTCTTGCTGGAGCAGATGAGCATCTGCAGAGCGCTGCTGTGACAGTTTTTCCTCTGTGAATTGATAAAATGTTGGTTAGTGAAGCAAAAAACAAAGAAATAATTCTGGTTCTTTTGATTCACTGAACCTCTAAAGCTGTATGTTTATGTTGGGCTTCAAGGCCACTTAGGAGGATAAAAGGACATTTCAATACATTTCCTTTACTGAACCCATTTTTAAGGATTGGTCCCTTGTATCCTACGCAGCTTTGGTTTTCCAGTGGTTCATTGCGGGTTCAAACAAACCGGCTGCTTCGTGCTCAGAGGAAATGGTGACAAACGGTGGTGGATATTTTAAATGCAGTTTAATATAATAAAATGAATAGTTGCATCTGAAATGAATGAAAATATATTTTTTAAAAGGTTATGAAGTCGGATATGTGCCGATAATGTTTGGTTTATTTAAAGGGTTTATTCTGTGACTTTATTTATGGGTTTGGCTGATATTTAAGCTCAGATTTCAATATCTGCGCAGTGAACAACAGATCGGATATCTGACCACGGTTCTGCTGCTGAAGCTCATCAACAATAAAATTAGCAACAGACATTAGGAAGACGTTCAGCATCCAGTCTTTGCCTGATTTATCTATCAACTGTCACGGTTGCTAGGCAACAGAGTGTACGCCAAGTGTGGGGGTTAAAGCCGTAGAAGGATGGACCTGTTTATATGGGCCATAACAGAAAACCTGAACCACTTTATTCCTTTACTCTCTAAAGCTGCAAACATGTAATATTGGTCATTTCATCAAAGTCTAAACTTTACTGAAGTTCATGCTTCTTTATGAACGGCAGCAGAACTGGGTCAAAGGCTTTGATTTTCTGCTATATAGAGGGGGATGTACATTGGCGTACAGATCAGGCCCAGAAAGCCTGTCGGTACAAAGCCTGACACACGACACATTTTGGGCTGACCCTGAAGAAAACCTGGTACGAAGAAATATTTAAGGTTATTTCTGGTACTATTCTATAATAAACTGTTACCACATCTTGTATCCACTACAAGTAAAGTGAGAAAAAATAACTAATAAATCTTAGAGCTGGAAGCAGGTTAGACGACCCGGTTTGGATCCCACAGACCGACTCTGCAGGATCCAGCTGCAGTTCAGCTCCGGGTCCGAGGCTACGTCAGTGTGTGTAGCTCAGACTGGCTCCACACCTGCTCAGCTGTCTGAAAGTAGATGCTCTTGTCGGCGCCGCAGCTCACCATCCGGACCTCAGGACTCTCCCCTGGAACACAGGGAGCATCCATGAGAAAATTTTGATCCTACAATCTGGAATCCATCCTGAAGCAGAGGAACCTCCAGAGCCCCCCCCACCTGTGAACTTGACGGCAGTGACGGAGGCCGAGTGGTCGTTCAGGGTCTGCTCCAGGCTGTAGTCCTTCTCCAGGTTGAAGATGTGAATCAGTCGGTCCCTGCTGGCTGAAGCCAACACCTTCACTCCTGAAACACAATGGTGTTAATGAACAGCTGGGAGCAGATTTAAACTCGTCTCATCACTGCTCTTACCTGTGGAAGCAGGAGAAAACTCCAAACACATCACCTCCGAGTCGTGAGCTTCGATCTTCACCAGCTCATCCAGGAACTCCAGACCAAAGATCCTGGAACAAGATGCACGACTGTTAAAGAAAACGTGAATCCATCCGACAGGAAGCTGCACATGGTGGTGGTGAGGGGGGGGGGCTCAGGACAACACGTCTGTCTGCTGCGACCAACTACAGAAGAACCTCTCTGCACCAAGCGAGCAAAGTGAAACTTCCAGCATAGTTACAGGAAAAAGTCCAAGTGTAAAAAGGAGCAACAAGATACATGCAGGTACATGTCCTTGCTAACAGCGCTACTGCTGTTAGCTAAGCTTTAAGCTCCATCCTCTGAGCTGTTGGTTTTCCATGAAGCATTACAGCACAGTCGGGACTTATTTAGTAGCTGCATCAATGGGCATCATCTGACTTTCTGGAAGTGCTGCCAGCAGATGGCGCCATGTCAGTATATGTCAGCTCAGCCTGGTGCTGAGGTTCTATTTAGGCTCAAAAAATACGATCAAGACACCATCAGTTCGGAGTATTTAACTGTATTTTATCCTAATCAACTCTATTAAGGGTTTTTGCTATAGGCAGAAAACGTGATTAACATGAACATTAGTTCTGCAAAAAAATAAAAAAAAATAAATAAATAAAAATCAAAACATGAGAATCTGACCTCAGGTTTCCACAGCGATCTCCAGCTGCCAGGTGTTTCCCATCCGAACTGATTCCCAGCACTCTGATCCCTGCCTTCCCATCAGGACCCTCAGCGTCGCCCCTCTCCCCCGCAGCCTGCAGGTGCTGAGTGTCCTCACCCACATAGAGGATCTTCAGCAGGTCCTGGAAAACACAGAACCGATGAATCAAGTCACCTAAAGCTCTGGGGAGGAGCCCCCCCCCCATCTGCAGGACGGCTAGAACAGAACCAGGTTAAGGCCTGCTTTATTCACATAAGTTTGAAATATTTAAAACAAAAGAAAAAAAAAATCTAAGTTGTGACAAACCTTCCGAGTCGGAAGCTTTTCTTGTTCAGAGTTTCTATCACATAAATAAAAACAAACCATTGAGTCGTAATCCCAACTGCAGCCCTGAATGTTCTGTAGGTTCGTTCAAAGAGGTTCTAAGTACTGGAACAGAATCACTGCTGATGGCTTTACTAGAAAACTAAACACACAGAGAAGGTTCTGGAAAACATGGAGCCGTCTCACCTGGCTGTACTGGTTCCTCTGTCTGACGGGGGCGTCAGCGTGCCACACCCTGATGGTGTTATCAGAGGAACAGGTGAGGAAGGAGGACCGAGGCAGACAGGCCTGAGATGGATCCTGCAGCTCTGGGTAAACCTGCAAAATGAAAACATATTTAAAACATGAAGTTGGAAGATCTGCGACCATCAACCACAACAGGGCTGCAGCTAGAGATGAGAAGAGATTATTAATGTAAAAGAATTGAAAATACATTAACTAAAAGGAAAAAAATGGTTTTAATCACATTTTAAAAAACGAAAAATGAGAAAAAAAAAAACAGTCAAATTCAATGCTCACAAAAATGCCAATTCTGATTATCCTTTAGTTTGACTAATTAATCCGACTTAACAACCAATTAAAAATCAGGAAAAAATGCCAAGAGTGTCTGTTATAGTGCGACTGCCTCATATTGTGTTAAAAAAAGTTTGAACCAGACATTGACTTTTTTAAATACTGATCATTTTAACAATCAAATATATGCTGCTGATATTTTGGGGCCGATTCTGATTTTCCTTCCTCCAATTGCATCATAAATGGGGGGGGGGGGCAGCAATCAGCCACTTAAGGACCACAGAAGATCTTAAGGTTTGGCTGCTGAAAGGAAAAGAAACAAAAACATCAAGCAGTTGATGTATTGATCAAAGTCTTTCTTGAACAAGGTGCAGCTAAAGAGCAAAGTCACAGCTAAACATTGAACATAGAAAATGTTCAAAGGGTTTGTAGTTTTGACTAAATTTCTATTTTAAATAATCCTTAGATTCTTTATATTCCAGTTTTTTTTTACCCAATCACAAAATTAGTCCAAGATTATTTGAATAATCATTTAATTCGACCGTTTCAGCCCAAAATAACAATGATGACATTAGATTTCCATATGTGTGAATCACTAATAAATGGGTCTAAATACATCTCTATAAATAAAAAACAAACATTTATTGAGTCCATAAGAAGGAAAGTCTGGATCTCTGCCCCCCCACCCCCACTGACCTGGATATTCCACACACAGCTGCTGTGATACAGAGCCGAGTAGAGCCTCCTGGCGTTCCTCACGTCTCGGACGTCCCACACGTACACGCTGTGGTCGGTGTAGACACAGGCGAGGCGGCGGCCTCTGGGGTCGAAGGTCAGAGCCAGCGTGTCGGGATGTGAGGCCTCCGGTCCGGTGGGACGCGGGCTGTTGAGGGAGAACCGGCTGTTAGATTCAGGATGGATGGGAGTCTAGGGGTCAGCCAGGGCCTCTGCGCCGGTCGGACCTGTGCTGCGCGCTCCGGGTCAAGTCCACTCCCAGCCGGTGCGGCTGCGGCAGCGTCCCGATGTACTGCAGGTCAGACGGGCGGAAAACTCGGATCACCCCGTTCGCGCAGCCGCAGAAGACAAAGTCTTCGCTGACCGCCAGGCTGCTCGCCGCTGACGTCTGTTGGAGCAGAAGAAAAAAAATAAAAAAGAAGCAGGAGGTTCTGGCGGTTCTGGTCCAGCGACAGAGCGGGTTCTTACCTTCAGGTCCACCCAGGCCTCCAGCTGCCGGCTGCTGTTAAACAGACACAGAACTCCAGAAGCGGTGACAAAGTAGGTGTTATTGGCCGTTAAGCCCCGCCCACACGCCACTCCACAGAACACGCTGTTCTTATGGTCGCCTAGCAACCCTGAACGGCCAATCAGCGGCACCGTGCTGTTCACCTGGTAACACACAAGAAAGGATCAAGGCAAAGTCTGCGGCGGGGAGCCAGCGCCGAGCTGTGATTGGCTGAGGGGAGGTCAGCTGACCCGCTGCTCTTTAGAGGCGTCCAGGTCCCAGAACTTGATGTGTCTGTTTCCTGCTGTGACGAAGTAGCTGCTGTCCTTGGAGAAGGAGACGGAGAAGATGGAGCTGGACACCTTGTTGGAGGCGATGATGGCGCCTTTCTGCTCAGAGACGGAGGGAAAAAAAAAAAAAGTCTTTCAATCTGAGAAGATTGTTCTAAAGCCGGACGAACAGATCAGACGTTTACAGGCTCCAAAAGAACAAGAAAAACCACAAGGTTTGATACTGGATCACAGAGCAGCAGAACTGATGGTTTAAGAAGTAGGAAGAAAAAAAAATAAAAAAAACAGAAACTCGGGATACATGATAGTGGAGTTTTGGACGATATGTTGATCAGAGATCAACACAGAGAGTTTTTAAAAGATGGATGCTGATTATTTTGACATCAGGCCAAATGATCCCTGAGATTCTTGACACTAATGTGTCTTTTTCTTCCTTCATTTATTTGATTAAAGTAACAGAATGTTAAAACTTAAGATTTTCTTTTTACAGATCAACAGCAGTGAAAGCTCTTTACATGGCGGCTGAACGTACGAATGAATCAACCAAAGCATCCGTGAATCAGCAGACACAATAATGGTCCAAATATCAGCTGCATCCTTTTATTTCTAATCCTTATATTTTAAACTCAACTGGCCGATAACCGATACGTTTTCACCTAAAGCGTCCAAAAAACAAACGTTTCTTCTCTCCTGTGCTCTGCAGTCGCTGCAGCAGCAGTTCAACCATCCGTGTCCAAAACTAAAATCATCAACAGGTTCAGCGTCTCTCCTGTGGCGGACTCGTCATCCAGTACATCAGCTGGATGCATATGACCTGCTGGCATGGAGGGCAGAATCTTCACTCGTTGGCCCAAAAACAAACGGTTCATCCTGGTGGAATATACGACGGCAGAGTGTTTGTTTTAAAGCTTATATCATCCAATGGGTCCCATCATGCATCATCAGCATAAACCCATCGTACAGCTGTCAGTGGCGCCGCCTGGTCCTAAAAGTGGGCCGATGCATCGACCGGGCGATATTCTGGGATGATATTGGCGTTTTTTTTTTTTTCTGTGATGAACTCTGCTGGCAGATACTGAGGACTGAACATGTCTGCGTGTTCATCGACCTGTGTGTTGATGCAGCGTTCTATGATTATATGAAGTAGGATGGAAACAATGCGACTGGCTTTAAATAACCAAAAATAAATATCCATCATTTTGGGGGTTTAATGTATTTTAAGTACAGATGAGAGACTGAACACAGAAGCTGGGCTTTTAAAGTGATTCTGTTTGGACCCTGTGTGTCCTCACCCTCCAGTCCCACACGCTGATGGTCCGGTCGTGCTGGAATCCCACAGAAACCACATATGAGCTGCTGGAGGAGAACGCCACGCAGGACACTCCGTACTTATGGGCCTGGACTTGGGCCACCTGACCGCCATCGACCTCCCAGACCCGAACACAGGGCATGTAGCCACTCTGGAACAACAGACCCAAAGAGTGAGACCTGCTGGTTCTGTTGGGCTTCCTTGCATCATGTGATCACGGTTCTCCCTCACCTCTCCAGTCACCAGGTGTTTCCCATCATGGGAGAAGTCCAGCGCTGTGAAGGGCTTCCTGGATGCGTTGATGATGTGACTCTGTACGTTCTTCTGTGGTTGAAGCAGCACCACCACACACCTGAAACAGGAGCAACAGTTGGCTTGCTGTAGTGCCACCATCACAGCAAAAGAAAAGGGGCGGGGCTTACCCTGCGGGATAGGCGATACGCCCAGAGACAGGGTCAGAGGTCAGAAAGCTGCTGCCGACTGTACTGATGCCAAGAACCTTTTCCAGAGTGACCTAAAACAAACGGAGCAGAAAACGTCATCGTCTAACAGGAGGCTAGAAACTGCTGGTAAACGGCGATCAGGGAATCCAAAGGTTGGTTCCGGACAACGACCCTTAGAGATAGGGTGAGGAGTGCGATCATTCAGGAGAGGCTCGGAGTAGAGCCGCTTCTCCTTCACATCGAGAGGAGTCAGCTGAGGTGGCTCAGACGTCTTTTTCGGATGTCCCACCGCGAGGAAGCCCAGGAGACGCTGGAATGACTCTGTCTCTCGGCTGGCCTGGGAGCGCCTTGGGCTTCCCCCAGCAGAGCTGGAGGAGGTGTCTGAGGAGAGGGAAGTCTAGGAGCCTCTGCTGCCCCCGCTACCCGGTCCCGGATGAAGCGGAAGACAACGAGTACGAATAATCCACTCCTTGGCTTCCAAAGCTCAGGAGGAAATCAGTTCATCACTTTTTGCCCTTTGTGTGTGCTACTAATTAATAAACTAGCTGACTCTTTGATAGCTGCAAACATTAAATTTGTTGCCATTTCCTCATCAACAAGATTACTTTAAAATGTTTCACTGCTTATAAAAATATCAGCTACAAACTGCAGCACCCTATTAAAAAAAAAAAGTATATTCACTTAATTACCTTCCCCTGTAATAATCATTATATATAAATAGAAATAAGTGTATTAATTTTTAAATGAATGCATTTATTTTTATTTAATTCAACATTTAATTTTTAAATGGCGTATTTTGCAATTTAATGTTACATTTTTCAGATGAATAAATAAATGTTGCATCTACTTACATTCACTTTTGTGTATTTCATGATATATTTTAGCCCTCCGTTTCCTCTGGGGTTCTCTTACTGTGGGAATAACTGCTCTAAGCAGTTCAACTTCATTTCAAAATGGACAAAACTGGAAAAACTAAGTTTGAAGAAGAAAATAAAAAACAGATACAACTTTTAAACAGGATAGAAATACAACAGAAATTCTTAGTCTAGAATTTTTTCCCCCTTTATTCTTTCCAGGCCTGTAAAATATTTCCCAAAACTAACTTTAAAAAAAGAGTACAGTTACTGTGTTAAACTGGGAGCTGGTTCAGGTTGCAAAAAGCCCATCATTTAAACGACTCTGGTCTGAAAAATAATAGCAGTTTGCTTCCCATGCTGGGGGGTGCCACTCTCTAAAAGGAGCACATTAGATCAGCTTCACTTTAAAGTCCAAAACACTTCTGTTTAAACACCAGACTGGACTGTTTACAAAACGCATTACTCGACATGCAGAGTTCAAAAGGGCACAGCTGAGCAGCAGACATTGATAAATTATATATATATCAACGGCTTCAAATAAGACCCAGGGAGTAAAATAGCGTCACAGATTCTAGTATATTTAAACAATTTATTAAAAGAGTACAGTTAAAAAAACATAACCCCCCCCCCCAAAAAAAATCGAAGCTGCTTTCAGACTGAGAAAGCTCCTTAAGAACAGAAAAACATATTTTAAAGTCAGTCGTAAACCCGAAGCTTTGAGTTAGTGAACTTCAAAAACAGAGCTAGCTTATATAGATTGTTGTTGTGTAAACATTAGCTTGTTACTACGATTAAACAATCAATTTATCCTTTTTCGTTTATTTTCTGATACTTTACTACAGTTTTACTTTGGCAAATCGATTGGTTTTGGCAACATGAGGTTATTAAAAGCTTCCCACCCCTTACGGATAACCAGATAACGGTTGTAATGCTACCCACTGCAGCGTATACCGTACCCGGCTGACGGAGCTCTTCCTCGGCTGGTTCTGCCGGCTCTTACGACCCACTGTTTGCCTCCTCCTCTCCGCTCTGTCGGCCATATCAGCAGGTCCGCTAAACTTTAAAATTACTTCGGTTAATAAAAAGAAACGACCTACAAGATCCCATTACACGGGAACAAACGCACAAGACGACTTTTTTGGTTAGCTCCAACGGTACCTTTGGCTCTACAAAAAGTTTCCGCTAGCGGCCATGACAGTGGAAGGAAATCTGATACTTATGTAGGCGGCGGGACTGCGGTTCAAACAGAGCCCCGCCCATTGACTAAACAGCCAGCCAATCAGCTGCCGGAGAATTGTTTCTGGCAAGCAATAACCAATAAGGAAGGTGAGAGAGAAAAAAATAGGTCTAAAATAGAGTAGATATATTTTGACCTAAAAAACTAAAGCTTTAAAAAACGTACATTTTCTAATATGTAACGAGATAACGCTAGCTTGATTACTGAACTAAAATCCTGCTAATCAGGGAAGCACAGATCAAATCCGGATTTAACTGAGATGGCAAGTACAGAAAAGCAGAAATTGAAGTGAAACATTTATTTTACAAAAATCTTGTTAAAGTTGAAAACTAGAGAATGGAAGTTGGAGTTCGTAATTGACGGATAATCTTTAAATATAACCTTCAAACATGTATGTATAACATACTTTTTATTAAGACTACATTTATGCAAAAAATGAGTCAATTGATGTGTCTAATTTCAAATATCCTCTTTTTATTAACTTAAATGCGTAAAAACATCAGTCTGTTTAAAATGAACATTTTACTTGGGGATAAAGTTTCACATTTATTTTTCCACTTGGATCTCATTAAGTTCTATTTACTGAATTGAATTTACTAAATACTTTATAATACCCAAATGCACAAAACATCCTGACTATAGAAAAAAATAAAGGGAAAACGTGGGCTTTACTTATCTTGCCTAAAAGCTAACAGTGTTAGCAGCCATTAAAATAGCAGGAAAGCTGACAGAACTTCAGCAGTTCTGGTAGGACTATTAGCTTGTTTCATACCAGATTATAATGTTATACTCAAAGTTTTATTGTTGATATTCATTGAAAAATCCAATAAACCTGAAACGGAAAATAATTGGAAGTTTCCATGAAGAAAACAAAAAACGTACATCTAAGCAATCAAGTCTACTGCTGCCACCTAGGGACAAAACGGGTGAACAGCAACAACTGCTGCTAAAATCCTTGTCTTCTATAACCACATCTCCACAGAGGGTAGAATATTGTTACTGTGTATCTTTTTTCCATTTTATTCTCCATTTCCATCCTTTGAAAATAAAGGAATTAAAAACAATATGTAATGGATCGTGAATCAGATGTTGGTGCTTGTTAAATTAACAGACAGCTTGGTGTGACAGACCCTTCCAACAGATTCATTGTTTTTAATCCAGGTGTAAATGCATAAAAGAGACAGTGATCATTTGGATCGGTTTAATTAAAAATTTATTCTGATTTCACTTCATTTACTAAAATCTCTTTCAACAATCGCATAGATTCCAGAAAATCAATAATAATATGGAAGTTCCTATAGCTTCCAGCTACATTTAGAGTACCTGAAGAGGTTCCGCACCTGTGCATCAGGGCCCCATCAGGGCCGCACACTGGGTCCCAAGATCAGTATATCTGCTGTACCACAGATTAATGACCTCGGCTGATCCATTTCAGCAGGCAGAAACAACAGATCAAATAAACCACACCTCACAAAGAAAACCAGAATATTCATACAAAAAAAGAAGAAAAAAAAAAATCAACATTTTAAACCCAGAGAAGAAGCTTAAAGTGTTAAAGCATCAACAGGTTTTAGTGCAAACAGAAAAAAAACTTCACACAGACTGCTGGTAAACATCATAACATAGATTTTAACAACCATTCAGCAGAATCTTGGTTCCTAGAGGTCCGGAGCAGGAAGAAACCCGCTGATCCGCCCCAACTTTCCCAGAAAGCTTCACTTTATTCCCTTTAAACCCCTGCGGCAAGCACTGCTGCCCCCTGGTGGCTGGGCTGTGATCCTGTTCTCTGCTAACCAGCTGTCGTTTCCCTTTCTCCCCTATTCATTCATTCATTATCAGTTGTAGGAGGTCAGAAAACTGGACATCAGACACTTCACTGTATCACCAGAGCAAATACATTAAATCTAACAATTTATTAATTATTAAAACACAAAAGACTCAGACCCTGTTTTGGATTTTCCTCCAACTTGAAACATGAGCTTGAAAAGCAGCCTTTCATTCTGTGGCTGAACCAATCGTCTTAACCTGGGGGCGGGGCTACAAAGCACACCTGGTGTCCATTATCTAACAGCTGGTTCAAATTCTTTTATTATAGAAATGACTTTTAGAAGCAGAGACTAGTTGCCACAACAATTTACTCCTATTCTAGGCATCAGTGTGGAGGGGAAGCAAACAGCACAACTCTTTTTATGACAGAGAAATGAGAGTTGAAGCCGACAGTGTGTGACAAGTGCTAGGAGTATTGGAGTAACTCCGGTCTGAATGTCAGAACCTTTTATTGGACATTCTAAGAATCTCCTGGCTGGAAATGAGACCAGTTGTGTCTGCTGTCTGGGCTCTGACTGGACAGTAAGACAGAAATACAATGAAAGGAGTTTAAATCAGAAAAGTTTCTGAGAATTTCCCAGAATCTGAACTTTCCGCAGCAAAATATCAAAAAAAAATAATAATACTCTATCTTAAACTGTGATTGAAGAAAAATCCTGAACCATTCAGTTGTGATCCAACTATCTGTGACCCATTTCAACAGGGGGGGGGTTTGCTTAAACCCATATAGCATCTTTTGGGGTATTTCATAAACACTCAATGAATCGCAAAGAAAACTCCGTAGACATTTCCTCATGGAGATGCAAGAAAGAAAAAGGTGAAATGGTAACAAAGGCTACCTGATCCCCAGAGATACAGAACAAAGCAGCTAAAAGGGATTTCTCCACACAGCACAGTTAAAGCTGGACCCTGGACTGTAGAGACACTTCCCTTAAGGCACTTGGAAGGCAGGATAAACCCAGAAACATGGAAACTAACAGAGTTCTGACCGTTGAAGTTACCTGAACGACACCCGGCAGAGAGAACCTGCTCAGTCTGTATTCAGCTTAAGGCAAAACGATGAGTCAGAGCAGCTGCAGGAGACCTGCTCTCAGCACAGGACCTGCAAACGGGTTCGGGTCCATTTAGGTTACCACAGCAGCGCTACAGTCTGGAGGTCCGATCTCACGGAGTCACAGTCGTACCCACATGTCTAGTCGTAGCAGAGGAAAGAGGATGAATCTCTTCAGGAGGAACTGGCTCTGATTTATTGTTTTAAAGGCGCTCGGTTCTGCAGAGGAACAGGAGACGAAGGCTGGTACCGGTTCAGGACCGGAAGACATGCACGGCCCGGATGACGTACTGCCGGCAGATGGGACACTCGCTCATCCTCTTCCCACACTTGGTGCAGGTGACCATGTGACCACACTCCAGCAGGACGCAATCAATGGGAGAGTCCATGCAGATCTTACAGAGGTTCTCCTCCAGGCCCGGCGCCGGCCCGCCACCGCCACCTGTGGTACCAGGAGGACAGCGTCAGGAAATGACCCGCCAGAAGCAAAAATCCGACAGACAAAAGCAAACTCACCTGCAGTGTTCACAAAGTTGGCCGCTGAAACAGAAAAGCAGCAACATCATCATCATCAAGTGTCCAATCAGGTTCACGGACCACTGATCAACCACTTCCTGCTTAAACCCACTGAGTGGGATGAATGTTACTCACCCAGCAGGTTCTGCTGGTCCTGGTACAGCCGGGTCACCCTCTCCATCAGCTCCCACTTCTCACAGCAGCCTTTGTAGTCCACAAAGTTTCGGGCCAGAATCTCCTTCAGCTGCCGGACGCTGAGCTCCTCGATGTCGTCGACGCTCTTCAGGTCCGACAGCGAGGCCCTGCGGCCGGAGACGGGGGCCTCCTCTGGGTCCCAGGCCTGAACCGTGGATGGGGGGGGGGGCCAGGTGAGTCAGCTGAACCAGAATCAGGGTAGAGATCCAATACCATCAAAACGCCTTACCGGGTCGTCCTCCTCTAGCTCAAGGTCAGATTGGGGGGTGTCTGAGGTTGGGGGCGGGGCTTCAGGCTCTGTAGTGGGCGGGGAAGGGCTTGATGTGTCAGAAGCCGTGTCAGAGACCGAGATCCGAGGCACCTGGTCAGCAGGGTCAGAGGTCACAGTGGGAGGGTCAGTGATCGGGGTGTCGGGGGCGGAGCTACCAGATGGTGACGACTGCTGACTCAGGACCAGCTCCACCAGCTCCTCCTGAAGGACAGAAAGCACTGGTTTAACTGGACGCTGAAACCGGAGCACCACTCCTCTCTGATTGGCTCTCCTCGTCTCCACTCACCTTCTCTCTGCACAGGTGCGTGGAGACCTCATGCAGGTGCAGGTAGTCCCTCAGCTCCTTCACCTTCAGCTTCATCAGCTCCGCCCGCTCCATGAGGTTTCCATAGAAACGCTGACAGGTGTGACAGAGGCGAGGCCGCAGCCCCTGCTGGGCGGAGCAGTGGCTGCAGTAGTTCTTCTTACAGTCCACACACACATGCTGGGTCACAGGAGGGGGGGGTAGAGACAGAAGTTGGTGAAGCAGAAAATTGTTCAGAGCAAAATAAACGTTTCCTTCCTGTTTATCGGGTAATATGCTCATGTTCAAACAGGGGGCGCTGTTTCAACAGAAACACTTTCACCGCTTCATTTTAGAACACCTGCTGCTTTTCCTGGAGATAATAATAATAATAATAAATAATAAATTCTCTCCTTGGTTGCAAAACCGTTTTACCAGCTGGAATAACAAACCGAACTCAACGGCTTTGGTTCAGACCAGTGATTGTTAAGCCTTTGTTTCTCAGTACCAACTCAGATTAATTTTATGTTAAACATTTTATGTTTGAATTATATAAACATATAGATTGTCCATTTCACACTTTGCAAACAAAAAAGATCACTGTTGTTCAAAGAAACATCTGCACTGCAATTAGAAAAAATAACCAGTTATTAAAAACTGTATACCAGGATATTCCACATATAGAGTCTCAACATCAATCATTCCTATTTATATGCTTATTATTTATGTAAAATCATAAATGATTTCGGTCAAAATAGAGTGAAATCTAATCACACCATACATAATATTTTTATTAAACATAATTCTTGTGGTTCTTTCTCCCCCCCTCTCTCATATCCCCTTTCCTGTCAGCCTACTGTCTGAAAAACGAGCCACTAGTGCTGTAAAAACAAAAAAGAAATAACACTAGGGGCGCTAGTGAGCAACTGTTTGAGAATGACTCCCTTTAAAGGTACCTCATACTCAACAACGACAAATGATGCATCAAAGACAAATAATATAGCAATGTATCATAATAAATTAATGTATAATCTAGGCTATAAACCAGCAAGAACCTTTTTTAAAATGTTCAAAACGCAGCTATAATCATATCCAAATGAATTAAAAGATGCACCGCACAATAGCATCCTATGAACAACAGTTCTGTCTCCACTCCGCATCAGAAGGATTTGGATTCAGCTTCCAGCAATAAAAAATGTTCTTCATGCGGTTCTTCAAAATGCAGATGTCAACTGTGCCAAAATGGCCAATTAGGAACCTTGCCTGAACCTTTTGTAAAAACACCTCTGTAATGTCATCATATTATAGTTCAGTTTAAAAGAGAATAATGGCTTCTGAAACACGATTTCAGAGATTTGTTGAAAGTTGTTTTTTTCAGGCGAGGTCTAAAATGTTGCTCTGCCATTTTCATTTACACTTCATCAGAAACTTATATACTCATATTTACAAATGTCCATGAAGCCGTTTTCTTAAGTGTTTTCTTTAATTTACTCAAATAGACCTTGTGGCTGCAGAAATATTACGGTAATCAGTTCTAAAATATTACTGCATGTGTAGGATTTTTGTCTCATCATGTGCATTTGAAAGATTTTAGCTAATTTTTTTTCTTATCCTCCATTATAGTTGAGTACGATGTAATACTCCCTTTGACCACTAGATTGTTTTGGGGTGGCGCTGTTTCTCCTCTTTTGGAAAATAACTTCGAAAATAATTAATTTTTCTCTGCGATTTTGAAATATTAGAAGTATATTTCTGTCAAATTAAAATTATTGAAAGCATATTTAGTTTATAAAGGGACATCTTTTATAGATCAGTCATAGGAGAAATGTGTTTTCTCCTGTATAATAAGCATAATCAAAACATATTTATAATTACTCACCTATAATGTTCAACATGAACAGAACTTTATTTATATAGATCAATACAGTAATAGAATCTTTGAAATTACTCTGATTGACTTAAACAATAACACAGATGGAAAATACATGCAAACTAGAAGCAGTCGAAGATAAAATACACGACAAAGGCTCGTAGTAAAGCCAATATAACCATTTTAAAACAAATAATCTAATAATATTTGAGTTGACATTCTAATTTTAAAAGTCATAGACAGCTCTAAATAAATGGGTTTTCAACTTTGACTTAATTGCTGCATAGGAACTGAATCCCACCTCCCAGGTTTAACTCTGGTTCTGGGTGTACCTGTCTGAACTAGATGAGCTGTGTTGACTGGAAGGTTAATAAACTGACAATAAATCTCTTATATATTTAGGTGCTAATCCATTGTAGTAAAGCACAGCTCTAATGACCGCCGTACAGGAAATCATAAAAGCAATACATTCTAAAAATCCTCGCTCATTTGAACAGCTACAGCTATGCAATGGACTTTTTAGGAAAACCTAATAAAATACAAATGCAAATTTAATAATACAAAAATCCTACTCGAGTTAAATGCATGAATTAATTTTCCCAAATCCCTTGGAACCTTTAATATTGGAGATAAGAACAGGCCAGATGAAACTACTATGATGAGAAAAAGAAGATACAACATAAAGTTAAGAAATGAACTAAAAATATTGCATAATTTGACAGTGGAGATAGTATGACGAGGTAAGAAAAGTGGTCCTTTTGTCATCCAGCAGCCTAAGTCTATAGCAGAGTAACTATATTTAGTCCAAAACTATGAGCCACTCTAATTATAGCCTTTATCAAAAAGGACAGTCCTAGCTTTTGTCTTAAAGTAGACAGGGTGTGCGACTCATGGAGACTGGTAGTTGGTTACACAGTAGAGGAGCCTGACAACTGAAAGACCTTTTAACTGGTGTTTGACCTTTCCTGAACAAAGCAGAGTAGTAGTAGAGTCATAGTACCATCTAGTGGTGAAGTGTGGAATTTGTCGGCTGGCTGGGAAGACCATGCAGGTGGTGTGGCGGGGCGATAGGTGGGGAGTCGTGGTTAAGCGCGGCTAAGCCTGGCGATGCGTGGCTCCCGCAGATGCAATAGGCCGAGCGACACTGAGCCGCCCATCGCCGCTTGTGGCTTTCATTTTAATTGGAGTCTAAGGGTTAAATTGGATGGGACCAACCCTAAAGTTCTGGATATCAGCTTGAACAGCTTGTTTTTAAAGACAAATTAGAAATGAATTGTTCTGCTTAAATAAACCAAATAGTTTAACTCCCACTATCAAGCAGGGGCGGAACACATGAAAACCTGTGGATAGAAAACCAGCTTCCTAAAACTCACCCACAGAACATTGGATCATAAAGATTTCAGTTTTTTCAGTGTCTGTACTCAATCAGTATCTGACTGTATTTTTCTGTTTAATGTTGGATAAATGGTTCAATCTTCAGCTGGTTCAATCCCAGAAAGGCCTGCAGCAGGTGAGCGGAGTTACCTTCCTAGCATTTGTGTCGAATGCGCCGCCGCAGGCCTTACAGGTGTGTTCAGGCGGAGGAGGAGACGGCTGGGAGGTGAAGGCCGAGTTGGTGTAGGACTGATGTCTTCTGTTGGCGCCGCCTGACGGGTCCACGTCAGCTGAGTCCATGCAGAGCCAGTTACAGCAGGATGCAAACATCCTGAAGACGACACATGAAAAACCTTTCATCTAATTCACCGCTTTTGTTCAGAACACCTGCTGGGAAACGACCAAGGCTGCAAAACACAAAGGTCCCCAAAAAATTGGATCCTCCAAATTATTCTGTAAACAGGAAACATAACTGTTAACAAAAAAAATAAATAAAAACAACACAAAATTCAGACACAAAATGTCTGCATTGTTTACACAGATAAATGGTCTGAAACAGCAACAAAAATTGGAAAAAAAAGGCAAACGCTCTCAAATAAAGCTGGTCAATATTTCAATATGAATATATAATCACAATACGGTTTAATTCAGTAATGGTGAGATGACTTTTACACATTTCTGATATTTCAATATACATCAGTCAATAAGTACAGCATTTATCACTGGCTGATGTTCCAGGTTTTCATGTAGTTTTACGTATTATTGTTCTCAAAGCTAATATTTCTTAAATGTTATGTTGGAGGATTTTTATAAACTTTGCAAAATATTTGTCAGAACGTTTTTATGGACATCTGTTGTGGGCATTATTGGCTGTGTTTCTAAGGCTTTTTTTTTTTTTTGCTACATCGATATCGAAATTATATGGAATCGACCCCAATTAAGAGATGTATTGTGATATCAATTTTGGCCTCATCGTCGAGCCCTGCTCTCAAATTTATTTTTTTTTTTTAAGAAACTTTTCTTTCTGGATTCCATTCTTTTCACATGTCTATTTACAAAACATGTTCTTTGCTTTCAACAATAATAATAGAACAAATTTTAATCTAAAGTTACGCAGTGTGGCTTTAAAGATTGCAAGTGAGCACAATGATAGCTCAGCACGTAACCCTGATACTCATCAACACCTGGGTGATTTGGAAGCCCCGCCCCCTGACCTGACTGTGCCCCGCCCCCTGACCCCTGAACACATGCTAAAATGAATATAAAGCTGTTCAAACACTGCTGTCTTTTACTAAAGTGAACGACAACACTTTGAGCTTCACCTGTTGCCATAGTGACATCCAGAAAACATATGAAGCAGCATCATGTTGCACATCACTGTGATTATAGCTCCAATAAATGTCCTGAACTTTTTTTTAACTTTTTAGTGACACAGATGGGATCATAAGGAGCCTCCACCGTGATTAACAAATAGAAGTCCACTCTGATCCAACCTGATTTTCCAGTTGCATTTTTTTTTAAGGTCATTTCTGTTTATTCTCACCGATGGCATCGTTTGCTCTTAATCTTTTATGTGAAATGACCATATTATCTCTAGTTCTGTTAAATCAATACAGTGCAGCTTTTGTTGGGTTTAAGTAGAAGATCTGAGATTGAAGCTGATAATAACCGATTAGTTTTTGTTTCTGTTACCCCGCTTTGGCTAGCCTTCTCTGACATTTTGTGAATCTGTCTTGGTTTCCGTTTCATCTCAGTAATTCCAATATTTCAACAGATTTCGTCACATCAAGTGCAAACAGGATGCAGCTTTCAGATCCTCGCTAATGAAAAATTTCTTAAAGAAGTAATTTTCAGACCCCCGTTTGCTGGTTAGATTTTAGGTCTTTATTTTTCTTGTTTAGCTTAATTATATATTAATGAATACGCAGACACTATAAAATAATAGCGTTGTTGAGAGAAAGAAATGTTGGAGAGATAATCTTAAGAGTCTGGCTTGCAAAGTTTTTAAAGATTCAGCAAAAGAAAAGGAATCTAAATGTGTTTGTGGGACACAGGGTCTAAAGCTGTGGTTCTCACCCCTGATAACCAACTATCGCTGTCCTGCAGGTTTTATGCGTTTCTTCAGTGCCTAACACCTGATTTATATAACGGGATGATTAATAGGCCTCTTAGGCACTTGATGGCTACTAAGAAGCTCATTTCAAGTATGTGTGCTGCAACAGAGGCATCAAAAATAAGCAGAGCAATGGTACTTGAGGACCTGACTTAAGAACCTTTGATCTAAAGCAAATCCGTTAAGGCAAATATAGGAACATTTTCAGAAAGTTAGAAAACAAAATGATCTACAGCACTGCAAAAGATCCCAGAGAAGAAGTTTGCACCAGAGGAAGATTAGGATTGAACTTAGGACTCTATCAGAATCCAAATCATTTATGACAGATAAAACATTTTGCTTTAACGAATACTGTTGTTTATTGTAGCTAAAACACTTCTCTCCCCAATAAAACAATGATCACTCTATAATATGAATTTGTACACATAAGAGTCACATTTCCTTTGTATGTCATTCTTTCCTATGTTTTCCTCTCATAACTAGTGAATCTGGTGATATGTTTCATCTGGCAGGATTATCAGCAGAGAAAAATAACAAATAATAAAAAAATTATTGAATGTGGGACTTTACAGGAACTTCCATTTGACTTATTTGTAGGCTGGAACTGCTGCTGCTGTCAAAATCAAAACCAGACAATTTCACCACAAACTGGGTTTGTTTACAGATGACGTCACACCAAACAACAGAGGAAAAAAAAAAACTTTTACTTTCATTTTTTTATTTAACACCAAATATCTTGCTGCATTCTTTTTTTAAAGACTACATCTAATCAATTAAAGAAAATGTTCGGAAAAGTTCCACCAGACATTTAACCGGATAAGATAAATTACTTAGCTGTAATTACAGACACCTGAATTTCAATGCAGCGAAGTTAGGACACCTTAATTAGTACAGAACTATTATTGTTTTGTTTTTTTCTCTTATTTTAGTTTTACTTACGCCGAATCATACCTTATCCCATATCCAATCCATGTTAATGTGTCAGTGAAGCAAACATAATGCCCAAGAGAGTGAAGTGTTGAATCGGGCATTTTGTTAAGGGAGTCCGGCTGTTGAGTCCGGAAAGTACCCCAACCTGCTAGCAGGCTATCCGGGCTAACACCAGGTTAATCGTACAAGTTTATAAACACCGGGAAATAGAAAAACTAACTTAAAAGAACAAAGAAACCCGATCCGGTTCGAAGTCGGACCGGTTTAAACTTACCCAGTTAGCCGTTTAAAGCATAACGAACAACTTTAACCGATCTGCTTACCTGTTAGAGGCAGGAGAGCCACTGCTAACACACGACAGCTAACTCAGCAATGAGTTAATGTTAGTTAATTACAACTAACAGCAGTCTGAGCCGTCTGGTTGGTAACTGGTTAACAAGACAAGTTAACATGACGAGGCTTCAACATGGAGGAGCAGGAGGATAAAGTCAAACTAAAGGCAGCGATAAGAACAGAACCAGGAAGAGTTTTTATAACCACACAAACACACACCCTCAGACACACACACACCCACACACACACACAGACCGACACACTAAAAGGTTAGGAAATAAAGGTAGAGCATTAAAAGTTCTCAGGTTTTCATCAGATCTCAGGGTTTCTGGAAATTATGCAGCACTAGGAGCTCAGCCAGCAATCACATTTTATTTCATTCTCCAATATCATGCACAAATAAAAATATCTAATCCCCATTGGATTGCAAACTCCTTTTATAAACTCCTTTAAACTATTAACAAGAACAAAAGTGCTTAAAAAGTTAAGGAAACAAGTAAACAACACAATATATGTTCCATTAAATCAAGACTCACTCAAAAAATGAGTGGTTCTGCAGTGGGGACACTTCTCAGTACCTATGCTTTCTGGCTGATGTTTTGGTCACTTTTGAATGTTGGTGGTGCTTTCACACACGTAAGGGCATGAGACGGACTCTACAACCTACACAAGTGGCTCAGGTAGTGCAGCTCATCCAAGATGGCACATCATTGCAAGCTGTGGCAACAAAGTGTGCTGTGACTGTCATCGTAGTGTTCAGAGAATGGAGGCACTAGCAGCAGACAGGCCAGTGCACCAGGGACATGGACGAGGCTATAGGACACCAGGTAGTCACTGTGCTGTTTGGTGACATGGTGTGTACCACACTCATCATGGACCAGAGGAACAGTGGCAGTTCTAAGACATTTACAGACATTACTGAGGTGGCAAAGGGATTTTCAGAGGTGGCCTGACGAGTGGCAGTTTTTAAAAAATGTTCATAGGGGTGGTCAAGCAGGGACCAGTGTGTCTTAAGTGTGGCAAGGTGCACACTACACAGGGCCCAGGCAGGCTTTGATCCCCAAACTCCTGGTTGAAAGTCACACACACTGACCAGTCAGTCAAAGGAATATCTCCTTGGTCAAACTTATAGGCACCAAAAACACCTTATGGCCAATCTATATTGATCACAATAAACTAACAGGAAAATAAAAATGCGCAGTGTCTCAATTCCCAAATAAATCACTCATGATAGACCAGATTTTCATTAGGTTCCTCGCTAATAAAGCTATGCACATATTTACATTAACTTAGTTTACATGAAATTATGATTCTACATACTATATACATTAAATGTGTTGAGCAATGTTCTTTATCTTTAGAGGAGACAAACTCTCCCCTAGAAAACTTAAGAACGGATTTATAAAAGAGCAAACATTTGTATTAGTCCTCTTTATTTTTAGTATATTGTTGTGAATGATTTTTTGTATTCAGTTTTTGGCTGATATATCCATGTCCACATAAAGGTATCTTTTCTGCCACCATCGGGCTTAGAGGAGAACAGCCTGTTCAAGGGGTGTTGAATTACATCCCAGTGCGAACAACCAATCACCTGGTAGGGGTGGCCACAGGGGTGGCCAGTAATTGGCTAAGGGGTGGCCATGCCCCCCCCTAGCTCTAGAACCGTCCCTGCAGAGAAAGCAAAGGAAAGAATTGTCTCAGGAGATTGTTGCATGTTAAAGGTAAAGGCTATAGGACTATCTCCAAGAACATCAGTGTCAGATCACACCATCTGTTTTTGTTTGAGCCAAAGTGGACTTAATGGGAGGCAACCAAGAAAGGGAGCATTGTTGAAAACAAATCATAAAAAAGCCAAACTGGAATTTGGCAACACACAAAGTTTCTGGGAGAGTGTTGCATGGAGAGATGGGATTGCCAAGGAACATCACCTTCAGATATCAAGAAAATAACACTGTCACTACTGAGAAACACGGAGGAGGCTCTGTTATGTTCTGGGGCTGTTTTGCTTTATCTGGCAGAGGGTGTCTGAATCTCTGCAGGGTTAGGGTGAGATTATAGAGAGAAATTTGCAGCTCAGTGTCAGAAAGCTTGGTCTCAGTCGCAGATCAACAGGATAATGACCCAAAACACAGAATCTAAAAAAAAAAAACAAGAAAGGCAACAAGGAAAACACTGGAATATTCTGAAGTGTCCTTCTATGAGCCCTGACCTAAATCCTATTGAACATCTTGGAAGGAGCTGAAACAGCCCGTCTGGAAAAGGCTCCCTTCAAACCTGAGACAGTTTGATCATTAGTGGACCAAAATACCTGCTGAAAGGGAGCAGAAGTATCACTGACAGTTACAGGAATTGTTGGATAGCAGTGATTGCCGCAAAAGTTTGTGCAACAAAATATTAAGTTAAGGAAACAAACCATTTAAAAATTTAATAAAAGGTCAGTGAAACAGGAAGGTACCTGACTTGAGCATTCAAGATGGATGCTACTTGCATAAACAGCTGTTAAGTCAAGTGGTTCAGGCACTACTACTAAGTGTTTAGAGGATATTTATTAGAACAATATGCACAGAACAGCCCGATTTGATTTGGTTGTAAGTGGTCATTGATGACATGAAGAATATGAGGGTCTACAAGCTGAAAATTGAAATGTATTTATTTCTAAATTTACATCAATCCATGTAGGGGACTACAATTCAATTCAAAATTAATATTATTTCCAGAGGAAAAATAATAACCAGAATATGAATCTCCTAGAATCGCGCTGCTTCAAGGTGGCTGCATGTTGGAGGAGCTCTGCAGGCTTGACTCTGATATTATTTTTTAAGAGGACTTTAATTCATCCGTTTTTGGATCAGAGTTTCATTTTTCTGTTGTTTTTCACCTCTGTTGTTGAGTGCTGTGAAACTGGAGGAATTTTACGAGGATTTGTGTACTTTTTGGAGACTTGCTATGATGTGTAACCACAATTCCATAGTAAGTTTTTTTTTTTACACCCAGGAACAGCTTATTAGCATTTCTAAATCTGAAATAATTCATCAACTTCTTCCGCAGCTACCAGCTGAGTTGAAAAGAAGGCACTGGGGATGCAGAGCAGGAGCAAGGAGAAGAGAGACCAAAAATAAATTTAAACCATGTCTACCATCCATTATCATGGGCAATGTGAGATCTTTAGGAAACAAGCTGGAAGAACTCCAAGAACTCCAAGCCCTAGCAATGACTCAGGCAGAGTATTAGTAATGCAGCATTATGTGTTTTACTGAAACCTGGCTGCAGAATCACATCTCTGACTCCTGAATCTCTCTGCCAGACTTTCTGACCATACAAGCAGACATAGATTTAAAGAATACTGGGAAACTAAGAGGAGGTGGGTTAGCAGTTCTTGTCAACAATAGATGGTATCATCCATGTTTCTGTGAAGATTTGTCACTGCAACAGGTTCATTTCAGGAACAAGTTCAACATCTTTCTCTCCAGCTCACAGTCACATGGACATTGTGCCCTCCTCTGCCATTGGCTCTTCTGCTTCTATGAGTTTGTTGTCAGCCAAATTAGAAGATGGTGCTGTTCCCTCTGCCTTTCACATGTCTGTCTCTAGACGTCAAGTGAAGTAGCAACTGGAGAGACTAAATTGCAATAAGTCACCAGGTCCTGATGGTCTCAGCCTCAGTCCTGATGTTCTGCACAGAGCAGCTCTGTGGGATCATACAGCACCTCTTCAACCTTAGTCTGACCCAAGAGACAGTTCTAGTGATGTGGAAGACCTCCTGCCTTGTTCCAGTACCAGAAGACTCCAGAAGACTCAGCCAACAGTCATCAGTGACCATAGAACTATTGCACTGACATCACACATCATCAAGGTCTTAGAGACGTCTGTTGGTTCACCTCAGCAAACAAACAAGCAGCTATCAGGATCCCCTGCAGATTGCTTATCTCCATGGAGTTGAAGATGCCGTCATACAGCTGCTTCAAGAAACTCACTGCCATTTAGACAACGCAGACAGCACTGTGAGGATCATGTTCTTTGATTTCTTCAGAGCATTTAACACCATTCAGCCTGACTTAATTTGTGATAAACTACAGAAGACTCCGGTGGAAGCATCAACCATTGCCTGGATCAAGAACTACCTGACAAAAAGACCATAGTTTGTTAGACTGAAGGGTGAATTGTCTGATTGAGTAGTCAGCAGCACAGGAGCACCCAGAGGACAGTACTCTCATCATTCCTTTTTACCCTCTCCACCTCTGACTTCCAGCACCAGACAGAGTCATGTTTGCCCGGCAGAAATACTCAGATTACTCTACACTACTTGGCTGCATCAAAGACGGACAAGATGCTGAGTACAGAGAGCTGGAGAACAGCTTTGTTTGATGGTGTGGAAACAATCATCTGATCCTGAATGTCAACAAAAAAAGGGAGATGATTGTAGATTTCAGAAGAAATAAAGCAGGCCAGCTCAGTTCTAGGAACTCCTCTGGAATCTCTGGAGATTATTTCACAAAGGAGAATTAATCATAAAGTGAAAAATATTATGGACAACAGTGAGCATCCTCTTCAGAACATTTTTAAACAACAACAGATTGTCTTCAGTCAGAGGCTTCTCCAGATCCAGTGCAAGACAGACCGATACAGAAGATCCTCCCTCCAGCTATCAACACCTACACAACTGGTTAAGAGAAAACAAAACATGAGTTACTACAACATTTATTTTCCCTTTGGGATAAATAAAGGATTTTTGAATTTGAATTGAACTGAATTGAAGCAAAAATATCCATTAATATTATGTGTTTCTTGACTACAATCCCTTTATCTGCAGAGCTGCTAATGACCACTAGCATTGATTTGAAACAGTAAAGGGCAAGAGTCCACTTCAGATCAGGCAGAGAGGAGGCAGTCTGTCAGGATAACAAGTCACTGGAACAGTTTTTTTGTTGTTATACAGTAATCATATTAAAATGAAATAGATTAAATTTATAAATCGAATCGTTAAACTAAACTACAGGCAAAAACCTGGATGACCTTATACAGTACTCAAAAAATTAAAGGAACACTTTGTAATCAGAGTATAGCATCAAGTTAATTAAACTTTTGGGATATTGATTTGGTCGGG
>JAUZNJ010077969.1:0-23394 GCA_034780135.1 Jordanella pulchra
TATAATACAAATATATAGAGAAATATATATGTTTATATATAAACATATATATTTCCATATATATTTACTTGAGGCCCATACAGTTACTTATGTACTTATAGCTGTATTTTCAGTTATAACAAGTTGATGGCCTATTTAATTATTATTTGATAACCTATTTATTTACCATATTGTGGCACTCCATAACCTTCTTAAAAAGTTAAAGAGGGGGGTGGGGGGAGGGCACTGCTTTCAACTGTGTAATCAAGAATATTTTGGTTTTGATCACCTACTGATCACATATTTTTTGTCCTTTGTATTTTTCTTCCTTTAGGCTAACCGGGTTCCAGCTGCCTTCGCCCATTGTGAGTACAGGTTCTAGGATCACTTTGTGGCTGCTATCGGATTATGCTGTCAGTGGGCAGGGATTCAAAGCAATGTATGAAGGTAAGACTAGTAAGATGTTTCATAAATGTGCATGTTCCTTATTTGTGTTGAATATGTTTATCAGTGAATTAATTAAATGCCACAATTCCATGTGAAGTACGTTCCCAGTAAATTCTGTTTACTAGATCTATATTTTTGTTCTTTTGCTCTGAATTCCTGTAATTGTCAAAACCTTTTTTTTATGTTAGGATATGGGATGGGAAAATGAAATGATTGGCTGCATGCCTCCATTTCCATTTCTTACTGTACTATCTTACTCTTTAGTACGCCATTAATGACATACTGTATTTGGCAGAAACATAATAGTAAACGGGTGTATAATTACTTTTTTAGATATTAAATAAGGACTCTGGATATTTGAGGATGGAAAAGTGTTGGTTATTCACATGTAAACCTTGTGAGGATTTATAATCTGTTCTTTTTCCTGGTTAATCTCCTTTTTCACACAGATATAAAAAAAGGTTTTAAGAAGGCTGGAATTACTTGCTACAAATGTCTGTCTTATTTTAGGAGAATGCTGAGTTGTTTGTAGTTGGAGAGGCTACTTATTGTACATGAAATCAGTTTGTTGTGTTTTACAAGTACTGCAAATGTTAGGCTTGTTTTGGAAACATTGTGGTTGTCTGTTGAAATAAAGCTTATAGACTCATGTAACCTTGATGGTGATGATGTTAATTATTGTTGTACTTGTAATTAGTTTAGACTTTCTTAGTGCTTTGAGATGTTAAGTATTTAAGTTCTCTGTTTCTGTTCATAAAGCAAGTCAAACATTTTGCAAGTGCAAGCGAGACTAGCTAAAACGCACTGAGTTCATTAAGCAACAATCCTAAATAGTACAAAGTCGTAATTACCTGTCTTCTTACTCTCATAGCAAGACCTACTGCAATGACCTATGCCTCATAGAAAAAAAACATGCTCTGCCATGCTGACATGTGATGCTGCCCTCTAGGTTATAGTGAAGGGTAATTGGAGAGTGAAAAATGGAGCTGATATGCAAATTAAAGAACTGGGCCACTTTAACTGAGTGAAATGGACATAATGTTTGCATTCATGGAATATTTTATGTTTAAAACATTTGGTGATGAAGTAAAGCTAAAGGAAACAATTTCTTTATGTTTTGTCATAACGGCACATAAGAAGAGCTTTGTAACTACAATATTTGCTTTTAGATTTTTTTTTATGAATCTTTTTATTATTTTACTCTTCGCTTTTTTACTATCTTATTTACGCTGTGACTATTGTGTGTATTTCCCTTTAGGATGATTGGTCTGTCTTTCTGTATGTCCGATCAGTTGCAAGGCTTTTTTTACTGGAGGCCAGTGTCAATAGCTGTCGTGTTTTTATTCAGATTTGTTCATATAAACTGTGTAGAATGGTCAAATTAAACAAGGAAGTTACTCAGAAGATGTTTACTTAACTTGATATCTCAATCATGTAAGCATAATACTTACACCCGTGGTCGCTTCACAATTTTAGCTTGAAAAAGTTTGAATATTCTGCAAAGGTTTAGTATTTTCTAACACTCTGCAAACATTTTTACTCTTAAATTAAATAGATTCATTCCAAAAAAG
The DNA here is from genome assembly GCA_034780135.1 of Jordanella pulchra. Classification (NCBI taxonomy): domain Eukaryota; kingdom Metazoa; phylum Chordata; class Actinopteri; order Cyprinodontiformes; family Cyprinodontidae; genus Jordanella; species Jordanella pulchra. The sequence continues at coordinate 1,998 of JAUZNJ010077969.1, forward strand.
TACAGAGTTTTAAGTCTCATTTTTGTCATTTTTTATGATCAGGATTTACCAATAAAAAAATAATAAAAAAATAAAATAATATGCACTCAGTACTTGGTTAGGCCTCCTTTTGCATGGATTACTTAATCAGTGTGCGAGACATGGAGGAGATCAGCCTGTTGTTCTGTTGGGGTCCAATGGAAGCCTAGATTGCTTTGATAGAGATTTCAGTTCATCTAAACTGTTACATCCCGGTTTCTGTGAATTTTTCCTTTAAAACACCTCATCTTTTCTTTGTGGTGTTCAGTTCAACTCGTTGGCCAGTCAAGTGCAAGAACAACTTGGTCACTGAACCAGGTTTTGGTACGTTTTTACAGTATGGGCAGGTGCCAAGTACTGGTGGAAAACTTAATCAGCATCTCTATAAAGCGTGTCAGCACAAGGAAGCATTAAGTACTCTTAAATTTTCTATTAAATGGCTGTGTGACTACAGATCTCAACACTAGATGACTTTTTTTTCCCAGGGGCATCATTGAGTGTGAAAACACACTGGACTTCAAAACAAAGTGGATTTTTTTGCCTCTCCACTTTTACTCTAGACTCTTGGTTTTCCAATGGGATGCAATGTTTATTTTAAGATGGAACGAGTGCGTTGGATCACTGACATAAGAAAGGTGACATTTGTACTCCATACTGTATGTAGCATTCATTAGTACACAATGGCTCCTGATGGACTTAACTCAAGCCTCAGTCCACTTCTAGTGGACTGAGGCTTGAGTTAAGTTAAGGCAACCCCAATGTCTAGATTGTGTTTTGCCTGAAAACTCTCTCTTGAATACAAGTTTTTAAGGAGTCACCTCTTAATAGGCGTTTCCAGTGACTTTCTTCTAAACATCTGTCAAGTCGACAGTCTTCCCTTTGATTATGTAGCAATCCAAGAAACCATTTTGAATTCCAGGGAACCTTTGCAGCTGTTTTGAGGTAATTAATTTTTTGAGTGGAACACCATGACTTTCCAAAATGTAACATGTTCACAAATTTTATGAGATGCTGAATTTTGAGTTTTCATTAACTGTAAATCATAACAATCAAAATAAGAAGTAATTAAATATTTATATTTTTAATAAATCTATCTAATGTATAATTTTATCTTTTGAAGTGGATTACTGAGTATATTGAACTTTGTCACAATATTTACTCTTTTTTTGGTGTACCTGTAGTGTTCATATTTAATGCAGAAGCATACTTTCTGCATTTGATTTCTTATACTTCATGTAAGGATTGCATGTCAGATCTATTTAATGTCTTTTGTTTAGCTGATTGATGTTTACTTTTGTTAGTTGCAGGTCATTTCATTGCGCTAAAGTATGATGGACAACTACAAGCTTTTATGCATGCAGGATTTTGTACATAATCTCATTACACAGCCTTGCTGAAAAGCAGCATCACTACAGTACATGCATGTTTATTCTAAGCATATCTACATGTCCATGTTTATAACGGATCAGTTTATATCCTACATAGCTTGTCTTACAAGTACTTTATTCACCTCCTTCTAAAGGTGATTGTTTTTTGGATTATGTTTTCAGGTGGTGTTTGTTTGGTCCACTAATGGGTTCCTTCAAAAATTGGAATTGTGATATCAGTTCAATACTAGCTGCAGTTTTGCTTCAGAAAAAAGTCTGTATACCTCTAAAATACATTTTTTGTGTGGCAATGGATTTAATTATGCCCGATACTTACATGTTGGCATCATGTTATTTCTTACTTTCAAATTCAACTCTGCTTCCTCGAATCCTTTTACTGTCCTTTCTCTTTTTACTTTTGGCATTTTATATATGAACTTTGGTTTTAGTCCTGTAAGTTTTCAGAAACTTTAAAGGGTTTAACAAAGTAAAGATCAAATATATTTTTAGACATTGTAAAGCATCGTTTTACCAGTTTAGTAGACTGGTTCATCTTGTGCATAAGTGTAGAAAATTATAATTATCAAATTATCTAAAGCATGACAATCAACAGATGGTGATGGTACAAAACAAAATGCTATTTTTGTATGTCTTTTAGACTCTGATGCGTTTAAGCTTATATTTTATCCTTTGTTTGGTGCAATAGCTTACTAACCTTTCTTTATACTGTTAGATATTTTGTTTGCCATTGAATTAGAGCCGCTGTTGAGAGGGACCGGAGGTCAAACCAAGTCTCATGGCTTTGTTCTTAAGTATTTCAGCTTCTAGCAAGCTAGTGCTAGAATCTCAATCCACAGATATGGTATACAGTAAGGATGGGGAATAACTCTGACTAGTTTGTGAACATGTCAATCATCCATACTGACCATTTGGAGGCTTCCCAGATTTTTGCATTTTGGGTCAAACTTATTTGCATTGTATTTACTTGAGTAGCAATGTGTTTATAAGTCCAAAAAAATGAATATAAAGCAATTTAAGAACTGCCCTGGGACTTCAGGAAAATACAGTATATAAATTTCCAGTCTTGTTTTTGATCAAATTGCAAATATGATGCCAAAATGTGTCTCAAAAACTAATGCTACAACATCTGTCAAACTGTTAAGGTTAAGCACCTAAAGTTTCATAGTTACTCAGCAGATATTATTTAATGAGTATAAGGTTTTATTTAGAAAAGGCATTGTTTTTAGCCAAACATCAAAAATATGTTGTGTAGAATCTGTCAAATTGGTGAGTTAATTAGTGTCACTCGGGGGAAAAAAACAAAAAGAAAGAAAAAAAATAGAGGAAAAAATACGTTTACATTTTACTTCTGACACACAATATCTGAAGTAATGTGATAAGTTCTGGCTTTTTTAATAGAAAACAACTGGTTTTAAATGTTCGACTAGTGGTTATACTTGGATTGTTGTGCATTAAATATGTGTACTGCAAGTGCCTTTTGTATGTCACAGGACTGTTTTGGGCTTATTTTTGTATTTTGGTTTATTTTGGGCTTTTTAGTGAAGCTTTTGGCAGTAATACTTTGACAAATTACCATCTTTTAATATTAGGCTTGAGCTTACCAACCACCATTTTGGTGTATGCTCATCTCGTCTGTATTAGATATGTTCTTTTTCAGCCCACACTGCAATAAGCCTAAGTGCTGCACAGCCCATCTACCAAGCACACTGCGTAATGGCCGAGACCACTCTGGAATCTCTCCCTCTTGTCACCATGGCAACCCTAAAACTATTTTTCCCCCATATTCTTCATTTTCCTCTTCCCTGTCTCTTTTCAAACTCTTTGTTCATGTTTAATCTGCAGAAACGGAGAAGAAGCTAAAGGAGGCAAAGGGAGTAGGAAACATTTGCTAAGCTTTAGAAAATATCTCCTGGGATATCTCCATATATGTTGCTGCCATCTTCATGCATAATCACTGCATCTTTTTTCCCTCATTTTCTCTCTCATTTTCGTGTATACACCATTCACATTGATACTGTTCCTCAGTACCTGCTACACATTGTTTTCTCTTCACTGTTATCGTCTGCTGCCTCACATTTAAATAATAAAGTGGCTTGATGATCATCAAGTCATCTTTTGCCAAATGTTTGCCAGATGCATGATCAATGTGATTCCCAACTGGGTCATATAAGAAAAACGTCAGCCAACTTTACTGTATGTCTCAAGCTATTCCCTCTCATGAGCCACTCAGGAGGTGCTGTTATTATAAAATAAAATCATTTCATCATCAGTATTTTTTTTACAATCACTTTGTACATATTTGTTAAATTACTTAAATTAATTCATGCTTATATGGAAAAGATATGTGTTATAGCAGAATAAAAGCATTATATAGTGTTAATTGTATAAAAAAATAGAAATGTTAAAATAGGTTTTCTTTCATCAAATTCTATTATTAAATTAGACAAACACTCAAAAGAGTCCATACAAGATCATTATTTTTAATGCATCCCTTCTAACTGATATAGAATATTGACTCCATCTTCAAACTTAAATATCCTTGGCTCTTTTCTTCCACCTCACATTGTGAGGAAAAGAGGAAGGTGGAGGCTGACTAACTAAAGGTGATAAAAGAGTATCAGGGTGTGAGAGAGTTTAGTGTCTGATTGAAAAGTTTGGCTTGTCCGAAAGTGATGTGGTATCTCCAAATGAAAGTAATCCCAGAGGTTAAGAACAATATTTGTGGCTCAAGTCTGCTATCTTAACTTATTTGATACAATCAAGTAAAATTAAGTATTCAATGATGGTAAAAAACTGTTTTTGTTTCAGGTTTAAAAGGAAATCTGAACTGTGTAGCCCCGATTCACAACACACCACTTTTACAAACTTGTTTAATATTGGAATTGAAAATTCAAATACCAAAGTATGATGCAATGAAGGTCCATAATGGATGAAAAAGAACACATCAACAGACACGACATAAGAAGAGAAGAAAAAGAGACGTGCAGGGTTGGCACAAAAGGTAGCTAAAGTTGAGGATGAGCGGTCAAGTACAGGTTTGTTTACAAAACAAGTAGCTTCTTCTGCAACTGAAGCATTTTTGGAAAACTAGACAGTTCTGTGTTTTCTAGAATTGTTTAATCTGATCAAAAGCTTTGTAGATGTATACACCAGTTATGACCAGATCGCTTAATTTAGTGTTCATGTCCATAAAATCAAAGACAATTTTCCTCATAGGTTCATGCAAAAGGTCTGGTAAAAGTCAAGTGAGTGTAAAAATTACAAATCAAAGTTCAGAAAAAAGGAAGCAGATGAATTAAAAACAAATTTAATGAGCATAATGTTGAAAAGAAAAAGAAAAACCTGAAATTGAAACCGCAAGAAAACCCCATACAGGTGACATAGGAACTGATAAAAGGGGGTTTATTAAAGGAAAGAAAGAATATACGTTTTGGGGTGTGTGTTAATTGAAACTGGAACCATGTGGAACTATTTTCTCTGAGAGGAAAAGTGAAAAAAACACCAAATAAAGCCAACGGGAGGGAATAAAGAGGGGAAAAAAGAAAAGAACATAAAATACACCAGGGGCCAACAGTGTCAACAAAATACAAAACCCCTTAGTTGTAACTCATACCCCGACGGAACGGTCTCAAAAACTAAGACTTTCACAGTTACCCTGTATTGTTAAATTTGATACAATTTCAATCTTGTGTTGAAACAATACGGTAATCCGGTGTTATCTGTATGGTGCTAAAACAATAAGCCAAGATTAAGGGTTAATAAATCTAAAGAAAAGTTAGTCTTGTCAGGGTTTTGGGGAAGTCTGGTGGGGAAACAAGGGCTTCTGACAAACACTGACAAAGCACTCAGCTGCGAGAGGTTTAAAGAATGAACTTTGCCCACCATTCCTTTTCAAGGAAAGAAGATAAGATGAATTGTACGATGTAGTACTTTAAAAACTGCTGATTGGTGTAGTAGGATAAAAACGGACGACTGAGCCACAGTTTTATCTCCCTTTAGTGCCTCTGTCAGAGACAGCGGAGCTGCTTTAGTAGAGTGACCATGCTTAAAGTAAAACTGATTAGAATCTGAGCTCGTTTAGAGGAAAGGAAATCTAAGAACTCTTGGAAAAACGTTCTTTTGGATAAGATCAGATTGAAAAAGAAGAAACGAAACCCTTTAAAAATATTTTTTTTCTAAAAGCTTTCCAAGTAAAGATAATACATCACTGCCTTTGGAATTATTGTATATTAAAAAAAGAACATGTATTAAGGTAGAAATAATTCAAAGAACAAATAGTAAATGCTCTCTCAACATTGCATCATCCTATTGCTAATATAAATACATATACAAATGTATTGAACGTTCAAATTTTGCTTTAGCATTTGTTCTGTTCTATTGCAATGGCCATTTGGTTTTCAAACAAAAACACATTAAATGCCTTGCTGGTTTTGGTCAAACTAGAATTCTGCTTCACCATTTCTATTTGTTCATAGTTAAACAATTGCCCAATGCAAAATGTTTTTCCTTTCTCTATTTCTGGTGGGGGTTTTGTTACAATGAGATTGTAACAGGCTAACAGGTTAAAATTGCTTACTTTAAGTAAAAGCTAACTGTAACTGCAAACCCTTTTATATAGTATTCATGGTGAGAGAGTTTAAAATAAATATCAGTAGGTAGATTATGAGTAAGCAGAGCTTCTTGTTCAGCAGAATTCAGTTATTTTTAGTTTTTGGAGTTTAGGACAGCTAGTGTGTCTAGCACTAGAATTATTATAGTTATAGTTATCATTAATATATTATTGTTCTCAACATTACTTATCTTTCTTTTTCATAGCTCAATACAGCTAACCAGTGACTCAAAGTAAATGTGTCAAAGTGTGTCCTTCGCATCAGTGATGGTCAAATTTGCTCCTAAACTCATCTTTACATTGGAATAACGTAATCCCTCGCCTTATCCGTGTTGAGCTGCAAGACATAGCGTAGCCAGTAGTGAGGATAGTTAGTGTTAAGGTAGGAAACAGCCTTGCATCACGCTAGGAAGGTTTAGATACTCTATCAAAGGACATAAAGGGATTTTGAAACAAAGGTGAACCATCTAAACACCAACTGGAAAGTTGTTTTTTTTAGAAATGTACTCGTTTTGCTCTGACATATTTCAAAGACAGACTGGGACTGTTCTTTATGATGCAGTGTGACAGAGCCTGTGGGAATGACTAGATCATCTACAATGTGTTCCATTTAGGACAGAGAAGAAAACAAGCTTGTGTGAACCAAAATAAAACAAGATCAGAAGAGCTTTACCGCTAAGTACTCTCAGGAACTTGCTTATTGGTTAGGTGCCAAACAGACAAACATACAGCTGACATACAATAATTTGTTTATTTACATATATTTTGTGGAATAAACACATGCAAGCAGTATATGAATCTCAAGGAAATAGAGAAAAGTAAAAAGAGCAGCTTTAGAAGAAAGCATCAAGATCAACACATAAAAAATATAATGTAAAAAGATATTAAATTAACTTGGATTGTATATAAATGTGCCATGCCCATTTGCACACTTTAAACTCATTCAAAAGACTAATGGATTGAAAGCATGATTCAAATAAGCTTGAAAAATGGTGCTCTGATAGTAAAATGTTCATTATTATCACAGGAGTCAGTGGTGTTCTTTGTTTTTTCCTGTTTTTGGACATCCCTCTGCTTGTGTTGTTTTGGACGTACACAGTATTTTGTAATGACTGAACATATTGTTGATTGAAAATAGCAAAACAATCGTGTTACTGTAAGGAGGCAACTGATATTTTAAGGACGTGACAATTGCACAAAGTGATAACCAAATGGTTTGGCATTAGAATTAATGCATTTGGTATTTTGTGTATACAGGCTTTGGGGGAATGAGGGGCTGTATGCAGTGCTTCACAGGGTTTTATGTGAAGTCATAAATATTGAATTGTTCTTTGAATTCTCATGCTTGTGGTGTTTGTTTTTTAAATGTCCTGTGTGCTCGCTGCTGTTTCAACCCTGACAGGGTTTACCTGTCAGTGTAGCTTTGTCAGTGTATTTCCCTTTAACGACACAGGGAATATACTGACAAAGACATTAGAAATAGATTCAAAGTAAGGCTAAATATAGAAGAGAGGATGAGGGTGGTGGTGGTGGTGGTGTGGGGGGGACTGTAAAATAATTCCAAGGACTCGTAGTTGCCTTCTTCAGCAATGATGGGTGTTTAAAAGGGATATGTTAAAAAGAAATGGGATGGGTTAATATTCAATTTGAAAAAAAAAAAATCTCCATTGTGTTGCTGCTCTCCTACTACTCAAACCCATTAGCTAAGACTTTCCACTCAGCCTGGACCATTACTAAAACTTTTGTTTCAATCTAGCCGCAGGTAATAAAAACTTTTTGACAAAATAACAGTTGTTACATTATTTAGCAACATGTTCCTTTCAAAAATGATTTCTTGATTTTAACGCAGTTTATCAGTGTATTTTTAAACTTGGTGGCTAATCCTGTTAAGAAACCATGGAGGGACACATGATTTCATGTTTTTTATTTTCTAAATGTGTGATTTTATTTTTACAACCACAGTAATGTACTTAAATAAAAGGTCCAATTTTCCTCTTTTTTGCATTTGGGTTCTTTGTAGTTTAAAAGAAAAGTAGAATTTTTTTAAGTTCTCGACCACATCTTAAACAAGGGTGCCAATGATTGCGGAGGGCATTGTATATGATGAGAAGTTAATGACAGTAAGAAGGAAGTGAAAGGCTGTGGCAAAACCAGGAACAACTCTACCCAGGGCTATTTAGAGTTATTTACAGATCCTAAGAGTGAAATGTAAGCTTTCCTGAAATTTTTAACTTGTGGAAATAAAAAAAAGAAAATGACTTAAGAGGATATGCCCATTTGAATATTGGCACACAGAAAAGAGCAATACAGAGGAAACTGGTTTTGAAGTCACATTTAAAACCAGCCTGGTGGTAACAAAAATTGTTACTTTGAATACCTTTGCTTTTCTTTCCTCTGCTAGCAGTACTTGATAAGAGTCGCTTTGTGTCAACAGCCTGCCCAGTTATTTTCATTTGGGATATCTAGATCCTATGCAGTCTAATGCATTTCTGGTCAGTAAGAAGTGAGTTAATATTTGCCTGTAACTCTGAGTCATAGTTCTCTGAGGACATGTGCTGAATTGTTTTGTTCAACTTGTAAAGACAAGCACATTTAAATGCTATGTTTTGTCAAACTTACTGTATTATAATACTTACTTGGCTTGTAAAGTTACACCCTTACACTCTGTTGCTGTTGTTTTCCTTAAAAAAAAAAGCTTTTTGGGTGGTATCTCTTTTTTTTAACCAACCCGTCTCCTAACTCTTAATTGAAAATAAACACAAAGAAGCTGCCTGAGTGCTACTGTGCGTTGTCTCTCCTCCAATTACTTGGGTACTTTACTATACTCAGTGAAGAGCCACCGCCAACCACTTAGTATTTGTGTTTAGGGCCCACGAATGCCTAAAATCCCTGACTTTGCAGTGTCTGCTTTGGATGCGTCAATGTTAGTTTGTAAAGTCGGCTCTTGGTTTCATTCTGTAGTGGAGGACTACTCAGAGCTCTGCTGTTATCATTTAATTCTGGTCCAGTTTGTTTGGGTTCTTTTAGAGAAGCTAGATTAACATCACAGCTGTGTTTATCTATTTCCTCCACTTTTCCCACACACCTTAAAGATCTACACTAACATGAATGTAAATGTAAATTTATATCTACAGCTCCTTTCTCAGTATGGACACACAACTCAGATTCAGGTTCCCTCTGATCACTGTAATGATGGAACACTGTACATTTTATTTTAGGGAAAGGGCTTTTTTGTAATATAGCAAGCTGTTACTTTGAAGAGAAAACAGCCCACATTGTGGTTAAAAAATTTTTTGCCGCTTTTACACAACAATGTAGTTGAAATGCACGGATTGAACTCCCCACTCGATACTATCTGCATAGGTAAGTAGCCATGTGCTTACTTCAGGGCACATAGCATATTGGCTGTAACACATTTCGAAAGCTTTATTTGAGCCAAACAAAACGTGTATATAAATGAACGGCAGATTTGTCCCCTCCTGATACGCAGATAAGGCCAGTTAGATTTTTAAGGATGAGGTTTTAACACAAAATCAACCATTTTAATACTTCAGAAACTGTCATGTAGACCACTGAGTAGTTACTTTAAATCTGCAGCTTGCACATTTTGCAATAAAATGAACATCACAATTTTCTGAGACTTTTATGTTTTTTTTGTTGTTGTTGTTTTATCAGTTTGTGCTCTGCCCACTTGTTTTTTTGGAAACAACATACCTGGAGCTTCATGGCTTCATTATATTTTTGATGACTCTGTCCAAAATGAACCAATAATTACCTGAAATTGAATTGTGGAACTTTTGAAGATGTTCTCCTCTAGTTAACACTAACCTCCTAGCTGTTAAAACAGATAAACAGACATTTAGCTGGTTGTCTTTGCCCTTCAAAAAAAGCCATGTTTGTCTGTTTAACATGTAACCTCTTCATTAGATTTATGAAACTATCAGCTATACAGTATATTATAAGGTCTGATTATACTCAGTGGCTAAAAACAGTATCATAACGGTTTTTGCCATTGCATCAGTATTATAAACGCTGACAATAAGAGTCTTATCCACATTTGGAAAGCTCTGAACTTTCAAATGAATAAGGCTAATTAGGAGTGTCTCTCTGCTTACCAAACTGTCTTAATACATGCCTTGTGTATTGTGTGATCAAAAAAATCTAGGAGTGAACCTTTTTCTTTTTATTGAAATAGTTTAATTCTACTGGGAAAAAACATGTTGATTTACCGTGTAGGCCTACTTTATTTCTTATAAAAAACAAAATATTTGTTAATTGTGCTAAAACATCAAAGTTGTGCACACTGATTGAAATGTTGTTATAAATGAAATGATGGTAGTTTTTTTATTATTATTTTCTAAGCGCTAAGCTTTTACATGGGAAATATAAAATATAAAACTGTGTTTTCACGACATAAAACCTTCGTCACATCACACTCCAATAATGATATCAGGGCTCTAGTAGTAAATGGAGCTAGAGGGAATCTTTCTGCACCACACTGATCGAGGTCATTCCAACAACCATGTCAGAGAAACACAAGTGGCACCACATGACACATTTGCTGTGCTGGTACTCATGCACAGCTCTGTCTCTTCCAGTGCCATGCATTTTTTAAGAAGGTGAGCTCATCTCCCCAGAAAGCTCCACAAAGCCCAACTGCTCTCTTTTCTCCTGTTGGGATGAAAGGATAAAATATAACCTCAAAACCACTTTGCTGGTATTACCTGCTTTGTTTCGACTCTCCAAAACATTATTGGTGTCACTGAATGCAGCCTGGCACAACAAGCTATCCATTTGTTTTAAGTGGCTTATGTGTTTGGCAAGTCAAGCTTTGGGTAAGCTCAAGTATTTTTCTCTTCTTAAACAATAGAGTAAATGTAATTTTTCTAAGTGGTCATACATTTTCAAAGAGATTTAAAGTCAGATTATGCAACAAACTTTTGATAGGCTTTTTTTTCCAATGCACAAAATATTTAAAGAATGTTGATATGGTCTTCAATTGCTTTTAGCTACGTATTGTAGGTTCAAACGTGTTTATCTGTTTGTGTGTGTGTGTGTGTTTGTGTGCATGTGAGTACACTCATTTGCTACGTACTAAATACAGCTGTATAACAACAAATGTTTATGCTATCAGGTTAATGAAAAGCAATTGTTAAACCTTGAGCAGATTAAGCATGGAGTGTAGGTGTGATAATTGTTTGCAATTTGTAGATCGTTAACCATTGTTGACCTGTATTTCAAAAGTTAGTTGTCTTTTGAAGTCTGTGACCCACACTTTGTAAATATCCCCGTCAATGCATCTTTTTTTAAAATTTCTAGGTGAATAAGTACATTGTCCGTATTTCTGGTACTTCATAGTGAGGGCCTCAATAATTACTTTTGGCCTAAAGGCATTTTTATCTTTTGCTCCCATCTTCATCTGCTTGAAACAATCCTCCTTCAGGCATACAGTACATCTATTTTCTTTGGAGAAGAATTTAGGTTTTTCTTTCTTTAGTTTTTTTTTTTTTGTATATTTAAAATGTATTATTTGGTATGTGTTTATTCAAGTATGTACTCCATGTTTATCTAAGACTGGTTAGGCTAATATGTTTATGTATTTGCCATTGAATTGGTAAAAAATAAGATTGCTCTGTCAAACTGTGGGCTATATAACTTATACAATTTACAATTTTGTTGTTAAGGGTTACTTCATAGCCTAAGCTCCATGGGGATTAAAAATTAGGAATTATAGTGAGGAGGTCTTGCTTTGGTATTAAAAAGTCTAGCCTAGATTAGTGAGAACCTTTTCAATGATCTCTAAATTTTGCTAAAACGTGAATGACAAATTTAATTGCAAATTCATGTCTTAAACCAACAATTGTTTTAACCAACAAATAATTGGTGCAATCATGTTGAAGGATTTCTTACCTTGAATAATTTTTTCATTTTTTAACATTTTGATTTGGATGATTAAATGCTAACTGTATCCAATTACAATAGTTATGTATCTTAGCAACATAAAGTCACTTCACTAAAAAAACAGAACTCTAGAATGCCTTTTAACTGCTTAAAGCTGCTTGGAAAAGTTTTGCCCTGATAAAGGATACTGCAAGGCCAAAGAAAACTCTTTGGGCTTGATCTTCAAAGATTGCAAAGAAGAGGTGCTAACCTGCATATACTTTTTTATTATCCTTTTTAGTACAAGCAGTAAGTGGGTGGTGTGGGAAATCCAGAAGAAATGTTGCGCAAATGTTAAAAGATACAAACCAGTTTGGTTTCATCAATTAAAATGAGCAGATTGCTAGTATAGGAGTCCATGTAAAAGAAAGATGAGGTAAAAAGCCATGAAGATGATGGTAATAATTATAATTAATGAAAGAATGATAATGATAATACTAATTAATATTTACAGTGCACCTTATAGCCTATCTCAAAGTGCCAAAAGCAACAGTAAAAGAAAAATCTCGATGAGTTTCATGCAGGGTTATGTTTAGTTAAATAAAAAAAAATACTATTGCATTGTGCCCTTTACATCCCCTGACCCCATGTCTCTTTGCAGGCTCTTTTGATATAATTAAAAAATATATATTTTAATAAATGACTGAACGTTATTAAATTCAGTACCATTTCATTTTTAGTTTTTGTATAAAGATTCTCTACTGGATTAATGCATTCCGGCATATGTAGATGTTTTTTGTTTTTTTTCTTTTGACTATCCAAATACATTCGGATGAATAGAATATCTCTCTTTATTCCCTGGCATTGTATCAATGTCTTCTTTGTGGGAACAATGACCCCAAACATGTTTGCATGTTAGTTTGCACCTGGTTTTTAGAAGTACTAAAAAACCCTGCAAAAACTGCTGATATAGTTGACTTCCTAATTTTATAATCATTCCACGTGATAAATGTTTACAATTGCATACCCTTCATCCATGAATTGCACTGTTTGGTTATTAGAAAATGATCTTGATATTGATGAAGGTACACATGCAAAAAAAAAAGGTCTGCACACACTTTTTTCCCTGAATTGCAAACGGAAATAATTTTTTTAACCTGTTTTAAGGCAAGCAAACCTTCTGCAAATTAGGCTCTCGACTATTTAAACCACACGAGATGATAGTCATCTTTATCAATAATATTTAAGTGACTTGAATGACTTTATGTTAATATTGTTTGTAGAATGGGGCTCTTTATTTCTTTTTGATCTTTTGAAATGATAGTATTCAAACCCTTTAAATTATTAGTTTTTTTTTTACATTTTGTTATGTGACTAATAGAACATTCAGTTTAGTTTCTTGATATTTTAAGTAATTAACCAACCTAAAATGGAGCATCATTAGGACATGAAATGGAAAACATACAGAGTTTTTTAATTATTTTGCCATGCAAAGCTCTTAAACTCCAATTCTCAAGGGCTGGATCTTCTGCAATCTTTTAATTCCCCCTCCAACACACCTGAATCAAAAATTAAATTACCTTCTTCCGATGTCATTAAGTTTTGAAGAGGCTTGGTAACGAGCCATTTGTTGGATACAGGACAGTAGCTCTTGAGGACTGGAGTCTTGTTGAAGGCATTTTTTTCTTCTTCTTCTCTGATCGCCCTGCATTTTATTCCACCTACCTTGCTATTAACTCGTGTCCCTGCATTTTGCCATTACTACATACATGGTACTGCAACCACTATGTTTCCCTGGAAAAAGTAAAATGTTCAAGGTGTTGGTTTTAGGCAAATCAATCAGTCTGATGAGAATCATTTGCCAAACTTAAAAGTACACATACTTTCATAAATCAACTTTTTTTTGTATCTAATATTCTATCCTTAAAGGTTCCATTTGAAGTACCTATTGGTGGGAAAACATCACATTGAACAGGAATAAAAATGAAACTATGCATGTGTAATCAATCTACACAATTTGTTTCACTTATTAAAATGGTAAACCTTTTATAAACTATTCCAATCTATTGAATATGGCTGTGTCACTAAACTGCTTTGCTACGTGACTGACAATGTGGTCGCTTTAGAACAGAGAGGAGAGAAGTCATTCATCATTTGCCAGTGATAAGTGATGCAATTATTAATGAATAAATGGTGTTTTGTTTTAACCACAGTGATAAATTACTTTGACAGTTTTATATTCGAGTGATTTATAAAGTAAATAGGTGTGCCTGTAAAAACACAGTAACTGAATACTGGGCATTACAAATCCAAATAAATAACCAATTAAAAGTAGAATAACGTGAATCAGTAGCAGGTGACATTCTTGAAATTTTATAACAATGTTTAAATAAAACTTTCAGTAATTATACGTATAAGGTTTTAAAATAACAGGCCTAAATTGCTGTTTTTACATATTATGTACGTGTCTAGGTTTTGTGATTTGTACTTAGTTTTCCACAAACTTTTGGTATGAGCATATCCTTTAAAATAGCATCAATAATTCAGGAAACCTTAGTGTGGTGCAAGTGCCTCATCATGTGTCCTTTTTGTTCCTTCAGACTCTTAAAGAACTCGTTTCTAAATTTCAGAGGTAGCTGTTTTCTTTTCCCAAAAATGGAGGATCCTGTGCTTTGTTACAGGCTTGTCCTGTTTTAAAATGACTTGCATATCAATAATGTACGCTCTTTTAGGCTTATTTCTCTTACCCTACACCAAGCTATGTAAGCTGACCTAGATCTGGAGATGCTGCGAGAGTTGAGCATGGAGATCAGGGTGTTTGCTAACTGACAAACCACTTAAAATGATACTCAAAATCTGCTTTCAACATTGGTGTAAGTGGAACTAAATATTTCTGCAGTAGTGTTTTTTTTCCTTAATTATTTGCTTCACTTTTAAAGGCAGCTGATAACACCAAGAAGATGTTTCTGCCACCTACTTACTAACAACTAAGTATTGACAACGATATGGAGTGTAATTGTCTTGTGTTGCATACAGCAGCACTCAAATGTCAATTTCAGGATCAATATTAGCCCCTTTTCTACAGTAAGCCACAGGATTTAAACCCCCAGGATTTGTATGATCCAGGTGATATTAATTAATTTGCTTTTTTCCATTGCTGTGGAAGCCCTGCAATGATCAGCCTAAGAGAAACTGCATTTCACCTTTAATGCAGCGGGTGGTGATTATAAGAACATACAAGGTGTTCTCCCTATCTCCAGTGCTGACCAGTCATAAGTAAATACCTAAGCCTAAATAGTTAATTTGACATTTAATGTTTTATCAACCTGTATCACACAAGAGTCACTTTTTAACTGTATTAATTGTATGTATCATCTGAAAAAACCAACAGAAACTAATTCACAGTTATTTTTCTTTGTTATAATAATGAGGTTACTATTCAGAATGTTATTTATTAAAGTTCATGTTTACATAAGCATACAATTTATCAAGTAGAAACTCTTAACATTAAATTGAGTAATGGAAGGATCCCCACAAGCCAATGGACAGTGGTTAAATTGTGATATCTTGTAGACCTATCATCATAGAATCATAAAAAATAAAAATAAAATATATGTGTTTTTTCATGAATACAAATAGTTTCGCTCAACCAATTTCAGTTTACATAAAAATCCAGTCTAAGGGGTATTCATATTTCTCTTTTATACAAGGAAAAGGAAAAGCTCTACAGAAGAGATCATTACTACATTGCTCGAAGAAAGTAAAGTGTACTCTCTTGCTAAACTACATATAAAAAAATGACTGTTTATGTTAAAGCAATGAATGATTATTAATGACCGATAGACTAATGTTATGGCTGCAGTTAGCTGGAGCTCCTGTCCCAAATATCAGCTGAATAAGCAGTGCCTACTGGCCTGACCTGAAAAAGCAGGGTAATGTCGTTTTGAAAGATTGGAAAATAGGCTTTTTCTCTACAAACTGACTACATAGATGAAGCATTGAGGTGTACTCTCTTGCTTAAAAACATCCTGATCGCAAGGAATTACATTACCCCCTCTGACCTGTCGGTTACCAGTAGAATACCTGCCAAAGACCAGTCAAGGACCAATCATGGAAACAGGGAAACTTTAAACCACTACTGCTGTACCTTTACCAGTTATTGTCGCCGCTGGTGGATTTGAAGCAACAAAAATCCCTCCTCAAAAGCCCAGGGTGTGGTACTGGGTCTCTAGAGGGTCCCAAGCTCCGGGAAAGGGAATTGATCCAGGAAAATGTATATGAAAACTCTACCTGAGTTCTGAAAAGCCCCACAGTTTTTATAAACCCTAGGCTTTTGACTGACCTTGGAAAGGGGCATATAGTTAGCTTTGATTCAAGTTTTTTTTTCATCATTGATTTACTTTTCACTGCCTTGTTGCTACTTAATTGACAAATAGCATATGAGACAGTAATCTTTTAGTGTTTGAAAAGATTATTGTGTTATATGCTGGGAAACTTAAGATCCTCGTGTTTTGTCTCGGTTGGTATGTGTGAAGCCAAAATTTGGAAGAGACTGTAGTGTAGAGCATACTCTACACTACAGTCTGCTTTTTTATTATTATTAAACAGCTGTGAATTCTACAACAGAAATAAGATTTCCCTTTGGATAATGTTAACATCCATGATGAAATACTCAATGATGGCTAACTGGTGCATTGACTCTTTAATTGATATAAACCAAGTGGCTCATTCTTTGTTGCTGTGTTCAATCATTCAATCATGCGTTCACTAGACTGCTTTGCTTTACAACCATTCATCAGAAATATTCATTGATCTGCCATGGCTAGTTTTCCCCAGAAGCCCTTTCATATTTTATTGCCTGTTCATTATTCAGCAGCCAAATATCTTAATGCCTTGGTCATAATAGAGGTCTTCTGCACAGGCAGGTTGTATTTTTTTGTCAAAACTTAGCTCCAATGAAATTTTTTTGTTGTGGTTTTAAGAAAAATATAATTGAGTTACTTTAAATAAATGCATTTAAAGCACACCCCAGAGCTTCATATAAATTTGGAACAATTATTACCCCTTGATTAAAGAGAGCTTTTCTATGAAAATATAAAATTCATATGTTCATCTTACATATTTTAAACAAAAGGCAAATTAATATTCTATTTACAATTAGGCTGTTATGATTAAATTTCAAACTGAATATAATAATGTTAAGACCATTCTCTATGCTCAGTACTGTATTAGTTGCAACAACATTTTTTGAACGCTCAACTACCATTTAAAAATATATATATATATATTGCCTTAAAAATGCCTTTTTTAGCATGTGTTTTGGCTCCCAAGGGGGCACTTTAACACATGTTTTGGCTCCAGGGAGGGCACTTTAACACATATGAGGAATCTTGGCTCCCAAGAGGACATATGAACATGCATTTTGGGATCCCAAGAGGGCACTTTAATACCCATTTGGCTCTACTCTAGTATATATTTTGGCTTCTTAGAGGGGACTTTAACACATTTTTTGGCTCCAAAAGGGCACTTCAGTACATGTTTTGGTTCTCAGGAAGGCACTTTAGCTAGTATTTTTCAACGATGGTGACCGCCCCCTGAGCACGTCACTGCGCACACATACACATTTGTATTGCTATCCATATTATGACTTTACATTTTTGTTATTACATTTATGCCTGACCCTGACATTTACCCAAACCATTACCATTATATTCCTAACCCTAACCGTAACCTAAAGTCAATTTGCACTATACCTCTTTACTGACTCCATAACATTAAAAATGAGGATCCAACATATTAGGACCAGTCTGTGGTCCCCACAAGGCCTGTTGGTCCTCAGAAGGTTAGTAAATATAGTAAATAGGGTCTTACATAGGCGAAATCTGTTGTCTTTCTCATTAAATCTGTTGTCATTTATCCTCCATGGTAGGTAAAATACGGTTATCTTCTGTTAAGGTAGAGTATAGGCACCATTGTTGGTCTATTATTTTGTTTCTTTAATTTCTCCTCTCAAATATTTATTGCAGCTGTTTTAAAACACCACATCCCACTTGAACAGGCTGTACTGAAACTGAATTTTCCTTCGGGGATTAACAAAGTATAATTAAATTGAACTGAATTGTATTTGGATGATAATTTATAAATCTATAATAAAAATGTGAAATAGAATAAATATCAACATGCAAATCTGGGTTTGCAGACCATAAGCCTTTCCAGGGGAATGTTGACCTAAACTCAAAACAGCCTGAATAAGCTCTTCTTTTTTATCTCCTTAAAACTAGTAAAATGGAAAACAAAAAAAACATCAGTTTATTATGCGGCATACAGTCAAGATATTGCAAAGTGTGTGTTATATATGTAAGTAACAGCTTTAAATATGATACTGTATTACAATTTCCTAATAGTAGAGTAAAGTAATAGAAGGTTGTAGTAGAAGTTCAGCATTCAAAGCCAATAGTGTCAGAAAGGATAACAATTTACTGTTACGTTTCCCCTTTAAACCCGTCAGATTTGTGACTAAAATCAAGACACAAAGAATCATGTGGACATTAACAAGTCCACGGTCATTGCAAGGCCTTTTAATATTTTTCATAAAATAGTATTTTCTTCCTAGGATACAGGACCTTTCAAGAAAAGATATGCACAAATCTTTCCAACTCCCCTTTAATACATAACCACTTTAGCTACTATAACGTCCACTCTAGTTGGCCATTGCAGTTTCCAAGGCAACCTGCAAAATGCAGGATAGAGGACTGGCTTAGGAAATGACAAAGCAACAAAATATGTTGAGGGGAGACTAGAGGACCTTCTACATATTCCTTCACCTTAAGGACAGTTTTTTGTGCACTATCTGTCCCATTCTGTTTACATAAGGGTTATATGCATGTACCTATTCTATATGGATCGAGAAGAAAAACTATAATTCCAGGATAGTTTTAATAACGCACTACCCTTTCTTATTCACTGCATACATCTAACTTAAACTTGAGTTAAAAAGAATAGGAGCATATTATGTTTAAAAGATGGTCAAATATATTTATTTATGAAACAATCAACATCACCACTGAATTATAAATATTTCCTTATAGCAACTCTTTTTAACCTTTAGCCACCAGATTCGCAAATCTTGGAACTTAAGATTAAGCTCCCATGAAGGCCACATGCAACACTGCAGTGTTGCAAAATGAAACACTCTCCCTTAATTGTTTGGAATATAGTAGCAGACTACTTTAAATCAGCTCACTGAGAATTCATTGAACAACTTATAGAAACAAGGCCATATTCACCCCTCTAGATCAAAATCCTACATTGGAGAAGCAAAAATATGTCTGATCTGTCAAGTGTCAAAATTGTTTTCTGGCTTAACAACAACTTTTCAGAGTCTAAGCCAAACCCAGGCTTCCATAAAGTGGTGCTCGAGGTCATGCACTATAAAAAGAAAATGCTGCTGCAATTTAAAAAAATTGCTTCAAATGGTAAGAAGAAATTGAATTAGGTTTTCAACCTATAAATAAAAAAAAAAAAGAATAAGTAGCCCTGTTACCCATTCCCTAAACCTACATTTTCTCAACAATGAAGATATGTAGAGATATAGATATGATTATTTTGATGGTGATGGTACCAGTTCATCTCAAAAGTTGGCACTAGGTGTGATCTACTACTATAAAGCTATTTCTTTTCGATTAACAATCAGACTGCAAGTGTAAAAAAGAGAAGAGACCAATTTCTGTTTGTTTTTTTTTACGATAAATGGCTTCTTGTTCAGTTGTCCTTACTAGTTTTTGATTCACATTTCTTTTCTAAAAGTTTTTAAATAATGAGAGTGATCTGCCAGGGTTTGGGTTATTTCACTTGCTTGAGACAAAACTGAAGCAAAAATGTCCCAAGAGCAAGCAAGACCTAAAAACATTTTCAATAAAGGTCTGGTAGAGCAGAACCAGGGATAAAACCCAGCATCTGGTGATATCTATGCCTTCCATACTTCAGGGCGTGTAACCTTCAATGGATTTGCAGCTAAGCTTTTAAAATGAATAAGTTGTATCTATAATTTTTACTTTCTCTCATATCTTTCGGACTCTTAAAAAAGTGGGATGCACACATCCTACACCATTCAACAGATTACAACGTATCATCTGCTTTACTGTTTCTTTCCTAGATAGAGGCAGCTATTGAGCTAGTCTACCATTAAGATAAAATTTTTTCATGGATCAGCACTTCTATGTTCTGTTCTATGGGTTTCTGTTTTTGTCTCCTTGAACCCTCAGTCACCCTTGACAGAAGGCCGCTCATACAATGAGCCCAGTTCGTTTCCTCCAGTTAATGTGTTGTTCTCTCCACTTTCACTGCAAGCATGCTCAGTGTGAGGGACTGCTGTAAATTCAACCACAATGCAAGTGAATATTTACTATCACCACATGCTCCTCCAAGAGGAGCGAATCCTGCAAAGCCAATGACAAAAAAAAACAAAAAATCTTTTCACCAATTTGTTTGTATGATTTGGTTGAATTGCCTCTTTAAAGTGCCTTGAGATCACATGTGTTGCAAACTGGCACTATATAGATACACTGAATTAAATTGAATTAAATATCCTCAAATTGTGGGTCTGCAGTTAAAGGAAGTCTTGGGTGTTTCATTTCAAATCTGTTTGGTGGTTTAAAGAGGGAAAAAGTCCATGTCTCGGTATATATAGACCTGACTGTAAATCATTTTTCAGCATCTAGGACAATAAGGGTTTGGAATGCACAAATACTATAAATTCTTAGCATGCAGTGCGAAATGTATGGCGTTTGAAAAAGGAATACCAGTTTAAATATTAATTTGTACCATTGATTTGACATTTTGTTTTGTATTGCACCACTTGGTTACAAACTTAAGAAGAGCAAAAGCCTACACCAAATCTGTCTTCTTCTAATCAAATAGCTGTTCAACTTTCCTGAATAAAGGTGCACTAATTACTCAGACTATATTATAGCATACTCCCATGTATTAATAAGCTCTAATGCAGAAGATGTATATATGGTGGAGTTGTTATTTTACAGGTTTTTTTTTTCAAATTTTACACTTATATATAATTACAGCTTTCAAATGTAGCTCTATGAGGCTAATTAACTGTTTCTATTTTTCAAGATATTTATAATTACATTTATGATCATGCTTCTCTCATCAACACGAGCTTGCTTATAATTTATAGAAGACAGGAATAACAATCTAAACATTACACTGTGTTTACAAGAAAGATGTATGGCATTGTGAAAGTGCCCCTGTTGTTTAAGGTCTGAGGCATAACGTTTATATCTGCTGTTGAAGTCTATAAATGGAATTATGATAATAGCGTGTGTACAGTACCTGCCTTTGAATGATTGTACTATGGGATTTCTGGGCTGGTATGTTTTCTCTGCCAGTGGAAGGATTAGCCTAACTCATATGCTTTAGATGGGAAAATTCAGAGTCTAGGATGAGCACAGATGTACTGATCTCTCTGCCAAGCTGGGGGGGGGGGGGG
>JAUZNJ010077979.1:0-24497 GCA_034780135.1 Jordanella pulchra
TTGTTTACGTAGCCTTAGCATTAGGCCAGACCGGCAGCCTCGCTTCTGCTTCCTCTCTCTCCTCCGCCTACGTCTCCGCCTGGTAGAGGCCTCAACAGTTGCATCTCTTGTCTATTGTCCCACTGAACACTAGGGTAATTAAACTCCTCCACCACCTCGACTTCTACTCTCTTCATGATAATAATGTTTGTCTTGTTGCTGATTCTTGCTAAAATCTTCAGCTATCTGCCTTTTTTCAATCATATCAAGTAACAAATTATTGTTTTCTACACCATGCCAAAAACCCCTCAAATAACCCTGCATTAAGCTCCTTGTTCATCTCTGGTAAAACCAATGACCGCAAAGTGAATATTTCTGCAAATGACATGAGTCTGTCTTTACCGGAAGTCTGGGGTGTACAAAGTTAAAAGGAAAAGTGACAGTACTCTCCCCTACAGTGCTCATGTGCTGTTAACTACCCGATTAGAAATGTGACCCTTTTGTCTTACAACCTGTGGTCTGTTGCTCATGTAGTCTTTGATACAGGCGATTGCCTCCGCCTGAGTCCTTAGAAGATTCTGGAGTTACAAATTTATACCCTCTAATTGATACCCTCTAATGAAGATGTGTAAAAAAAGGATGTTTCTAATCTTTCCATACCTTTCCAATGATGTTTCTACTCCTTCCATACATACAAATACACTAATAACTCATGAAAGAGAGACAGAAGCAGCCTCGTTGATTCTTTCAGCTCACATGTTGATAATATCACCTATTCAATATCTCTTTACTTTGGACTAACAATGAAGTAGCATCTGTCTTTTTTTCCTTAGCTATTGTCCACAGCGTGTGTTTATTAGGGGTCACGGATGTGTTTGCGAAGGTTGCCATTCTAGGTAATTTTAATAGTTAATGGTCCCACACTAAAATTTTACCTTCATTATTGGAGAGTAAAGGGAGTTCATGATTCACTGAGATCAGTACTCTAAATTATACACTTCACTGAGAAAAAGTAGTGGATGACAGGACACCACAAAAGAAGCAAAGTGGGTCAAAAACTGATTGTGTTCAAATTTTACATAATGCTCCCACAAAATTAAATATTAGGTCAATCATGCATCAGTTTCAGAGCAAACTAAGAAAATGTAAGAAAGAGGAGTTGAATCAAATACTGTCTACAGAAGATATATCCATAAACAGGTCTATTTGGTATCCAAAACTCAAAATAGAGATGCAAATTGAGGAAAATATATAGATAAAGGGTCTCCTTAGTGTACTTAAAGGTAACAAAAAAAACATAAAAACTTCCGAAAGACTAATGTACGGGTATCTCACAACAAACCTCAGTGTATATCACTGGGATTTTGTGTGACAGACTTACTTAAAGTCTGATCTCTCTATCTCTGATTCTTTTTTTAGTTAATCAGCTTGTCGCATCAAGTGGATGAAGAAGAAACAAACATGTTTGTTTTACTTTAGGAACAAGTAAAATATCGAAATTGAAAGAAGTTTTAAAGGATGTTTCTTGTGAAAGGTTACTGTATATTGTTGTGTAACAAATTCAGATTTACAAATGTTTCTGAAATATTTCAGTGCAATTATAACAAATATTTCCTTTGATCTCTTTTTTTCTGATAAGTACAGCAAATATAGAAATCCTTGGATCTCTGCTGGGTTAAAAAAATCCTCTATTGCAAAAGATAATCTCTATCATATAAACATTCTATCATTAACTCCTTAAGATGTAACTACTAAGACAATTCTATTAAAAACGCACTCATATCCTTAGAGTGGCCAAAAGATTTTTCTTTTAGCATCCAATTTAAGAAATCTGTTTTACTCTGGTTCAGTATTTGAATAGGTAGTAATCTCAAGCTTGGTTCCTCTCCATGAAGAGCCCCCTAACTTAGTTTTCACCCCCTTATATACTAAAACCACATCTCCTTAGGCTACATCTTTGACCCCCAAAGTGCAAGCATGCCGTTTTTCTGCATCAACACTCTAAACCTCAGCAAGTCCATATCAATTAATACAGAATCAGCATGCATCTAACAGTATACTAATAACATTCCTAATCTATCTCTAATACATCTAATAATAATGTCAAGGATACATGGAAAATCATTAATCTGTTACATAATGAGAAAACCAGTACAGGAATACCCATAATTTTTAAAGAATAAAATTTTACAAATTCTCTTGATAAAGACTTTAAGTTAAACTATTTTTTTCACATTTTTGATAAAAACAATATTGAAATAATTAGAAGAAATAATTACCCTGGAAAATACATTAGAAGTTCATTTCCTTTGGTTAAAAAATTTGATTTGATTGCCTTAAAGGAGGTGAGTGACATATTAGATTTGCAATCAGCTTTTAGCTGAAGCTTGCTAATTTCAATCCTCTTTTAAGGTAGGAGCTTCTGTGACCTTTACAAATTCTTGGGCAATTTAAATGCTGCCAAGTTCCTCCAACATTTTGAAGTAATTAGCATATAGAAAAGTCATAATTCATTTGCACTCATGCAATTGTAAGTACAATCATCAGTAGGGACCACTGCACTGCATGTTGCAGCCATGAAAATCCCTCCACTGACTATGCATCAACACAACTTGATACTAGAATTCACATAGCTGGATGTTCAGGGATGGACTTGTTTATTGCCCTGGCCAATATAACAGAGGTGGTCAGAAAACTCCACGATGACAATGCTTCATGGGTTGATGAGATCTGACCTGAGTAGATTAGGTCTTTGGATGTTGTTGGGCTGTCATGTTTAACACACATCTTCAAAACTGTGTGGCAGTTCAGCATAGTGCACCTGGACTGGCAGACTGGGATAGAGGATCCCATTCACTACTATAAGGAGATCACACTTCTCACCCTCACCAAGAAAGGCTACACAAGGGTTCATTCCAACCAAGAAACACATAGCTGTATGTACAACCTATACAAGGTGCTTAAGGGTTCATTGCAGTTTGTCTAATCACTCCACATGTCCTTTGTGGACCTGGATTAGGCATGTGACTGTTTTCCTCGTGGTGCCATGTGGGGGATCCTCCAGGAGTATATAGTCAGTGGACCTGTACTAGGGGCAATCTCTATAAAACAGAGCAAAGGTCTGGTCAGCATTGCCAGTATTAAGTCAGGCCTGTTTTCATTGCATGTTGGACTCCAGTAGTGCTGCCCTCTGTCACCAATCCTGTTCATCGATTTCATGGAAAGGATTTCTAAGTGCAGCCAAGACCTGCACCATGAGCTTGGGCAGTTTGCAGCCAGATGCAAATTGGCCAGGATGAAAATCAGCTCCTCCAAAGATGGGGCCATGATTCTTGACTGGAAAAAAGGTGGAGTGCCCTCCTCAGGTCAAAAAAAGAGGTAATCAAGTGGAGGCCTCAAGTGGAGTATCTTGGTGTCCTGTTCATAAGTGATAAGAATGACGCAGGAGATCAGCAGGCGGCTTGATTTGGCTGCTGCAGTTAAGGGTGCCCATTGTGAAGAAGAGGGAGCTGAGCCAAAAGGAAAAGCTCCTGATTTACAGATCAGTCTATGTTCCTTCCTTCACCTACAGTCTTCAAATCTGGGTCAAAAGGAGATCTTGGATACAAGCAGCCAAAAAGAGCTCCCTTCTCTGGGTGGCCGGGCACTCCCTTGAAGACAGGGTGAGGAGTTCAGCCATCCGGGAGGGACTTGGAATAGAGTTCTCCTCCATTTAGAGAAAAGTAAGGTGAAGCCATTTGGACATCTGCTTTAGATGCCAACAGATATGCTCAAAAACTGTTCCAAACATGCTCCTAGTAATTACTGAAGAGAAAATAACATTATAGAATTCAGAATGGTTTAAGAAGCATCCCAATGTAATTTAAACCAGCAGAATTAAATCATCATTTTTGATTTACTAATTTTTATGTTTTATTGCAAAAGTAATTTTATTACCTCATTACTTATTTATGTGCTTTCATCTGTAGACATACGTTACTACCTGCTTGTAAAAAGTGGTCTGATTTGGCAAAACAGCCAACATAAAAATGCACTGTTAACCATTCTGGTTGCCAAAACTAATCAATTTCTTCCTATGTGAATGATAAAGTTTATCTTATTTCTGTTTTGATAATCATATAATTGTGAAAAAAGTTTATGCTCTCCACTGTTGAGGTGGTGGATCAGCCAAACTGTTCTCTTTGTTTTCACTAGTTTCAGTTTAGAATCTCTCCAGGCTTAATGTGCTTTGTTCATAACTTCTAATATACCAAGGTAAAATTCATGTTCTTATAACAAAGTCACAAAGAGTTACTTTTTAGTGCTAGAAACAAGGCACCAGGAGTCCAAGTTGATGACTCAAACTAAACCTGCTATCTGTGCCTCAAGGTTACATGTCTTCCGTTTACATCCCCCTTGCATGCTAGCCATGATTCACTTAAGTACCGTTTATGTGATTTTATGTAAAATAACAAGCTTTGGCAAAAATGTCCTTTTTTTTATGCAACCATCAATTTATCATCTTTATGCCCTTTTAAGTTTTACAGCTTTAAATGTATTTATAATAAACACAGATTGCATTTCAAATGTATGCTGTTTTAATCTAAGACTGAATATGTGTACCTCAAAAGGTAAACAGGCAAACTCTTAAAAATGTTATGAAATAAAAGACATTTATCCCACATATTTCTCCTCAGACCACTAACAAGATGGTGGGCAACACCATGAAACAAATTACTGTACTGTGTACCAAAATTAAAACCAGACTTTATACAAAATGAATATCATTTTATGTCTTTTTGTGGAAAATTATTTCTACGACACCATAACAGCGATATAGAAAAGCCATAGTAAACTTCATTTTTATTTTATTTTAGAAGGAGGAAGTGTGACGTTTTTATTTAAATGTATACCCAAGAAAATGAAATGACATCAAATGACTGAAGCAGAAATTTTCAAAAGAATGCTTTTTAATAAGATGGTTAATGAGTAAATACAGTAAGCAAATTCATAGATCTTATAGCTGCCAAAGCATGGAATAAAAACCAAGCAATTAAGTCAATGCACTCACTGTAACTGCAGAACTTAAAACTGATTGTGTTAAAGAAAAAAAGGAAAATAGGCAAGAAAAGTTTCAACATAACTCAAAATCATGAAAAACGGGGCTCTTTATTATACAAAAATAGATAGGGTTCATGACCCTCCATAAGCCTAGAAACTCAACGAATGTTGATGTTTTTCCAGTTGTAACCGAAATACTTTAATATAGGAAATAACATAAAAATCATGATCAATTATGTTCACTGTGACAGTAGGCATTCAATTAAATGGTATGACTTCAATGAACAAAAACACCAAGGTTTTATAGTAAGACATTATTAACACAAAAATATTAGATCAAAATGTATAAAAATATTTACAATTTTATTCTATACAGAAAAACAGCAAATATCCCTTGTTTCTTCTAAAACATCATGCAACATTAATTCAAAAATAAGAGATTTTCTATGCTGGTTTCAATACATAAGCATACATATGAGAAGAGTTCAGTCTGTAATGTTAATGTCTGAAAAACCAGCATCTCATTTAAATTATTAAGTTTCTTCCACCTCTTTAGATTATTAATACTTCATTACTGATAAACTTTTTAATCATTTATCTGCAACTGCAAGGGACACAACTGACTGTCTGCTCTGACTCTATTAGGATTGATGTTCAAATGTCTTTACAAGTTTCTGACCTCTTTATTAGCCATTACTATTAACAATCTTAAAATTTCTAAAATTATACATCCAAGTAATTGTAACAAAACTTATTTTTCTTGTTGATTGCCTTGAAGTCTTTTGAGACTGAGCCACTTTCACAGCATGCCTCAATGGAAGCCAGATGAATGAGAGGATTTTTGAGAGATAATTAACATTACTTTTGAGTTCTGGAGGTTGTTTTGCTGGTCAATACAAAATTTTGCATTGGAAGAGCATGATAAAAGACAAGAGGACAAGTCTTTTTTGATTGCCACTTAACATTTTAAATATTATTTAATAAATGCTGCTCATTACTGGCTCATTGCTGCTCATTGCTGGCTAACAAAAATATTTGTTTTCATAAAATAACTTTAAGCACAGTGGAAAACTATATAATTTAAATAGGTCTAAGCTTTATCACATTTACAGAGGTATATTGGAATAAAGATAGTGAATAGGGCGGGGCTAAAATAACATTAACTTTGTGCTAATGTTTTTTCTCCAAAGCTGCTACCCTGCACCTTCTGTGGCAGCACTACATATATTCACTTGGCAATATCAGCATCAATGAAATGCATTTGATGGAAAGCAACTGAAGGGTTGAGCAGATGGTCAGTAAAATTTTAATGCACAGGCCAAACTAAACTGTTGCTTGTGGTTGGCTAAATCTCAGGGTTATAATCAGTGTTATGTAAACTGACAAGCGAGAGTGCAGCTGCATCTGCACGTTCTGCCTTCACTCAGCAGTCCTGCCACAGCACTGTCTCATTTGATGTAGTTTTGTTGTTTTTTTTAATTTCAAGGCATCCTTATATTTTGGATTGATATAAGGAAAGACATGTCTGAGGATGGATAAAAATAAAATAATAAAAAAAGAAACCATACATCCAGGTAAGTAAAATACACTTAGTGGAATTAGTGCAAATACGTAACTGAATGAATCTTTTCATTTCTAATCAACAGCTGCAACAATTGAATTTCAAATTTCTGCTTATGATTATTAGATGCACTTCTTGTTGTTGCCACAAGAGGCTAAAATTAGAGCGATGACTTTAAAATGTTTTTTTTAAAGAAAAAAAATGAGCTGACTAAAGTCTCTAAAAAAATGAGGCAGAGGTTTTAGCTATTTCCAGGTTGCAATGCATCTATTAGTATGACTCACATCAATGTAACAAAATACTTAGGATAAATCAGTAGACTAATGCATAGGTGTCATTTGTTTATACCTTATGCATGTGGCTTATTCATTTAAAATAGTATGCAGGCACGGTTAATACGAAATATTTTTTTAAAGTATCCAATGAATTTAATTCTGTAAGACAAAAGTTTGGGTTTGTGTGACTGCTACTTGAAAAATGTTCTCTTGCAAAAACAAATGTTGACCTCAATGAAACTTTCTGGTTTAATAAAGGATAAATGAGTACTAATCAGTGTGTCAAAACAGTTCATTTTTTTGAATTTTCAGTAATTACAGGAAAATTCCAAGGAGCAACTGCAGTGTATGCTGCCCCTTGTTAAAGCATGTTGGAATTTTGGGAAATTTATTTGTATGAAACAAAGTGCCAAGGGGGAAATGGTTTTAATGAGCAGTTGTTTCTACCATTTTCTCGAGGTAAATAATTCCCTGTTTTTAATATCATGCTGTTGTTTGTGTTTCTTTTTTTAAAATGATGTCAGAATTATGCCAAAAAGTCACATGCATGATAATCATACAAGCAGGTTTATTGAAAAAACACACATGAACTACTCTCCACGCCCATTTTGAATATCTAATATGTGTAGATTCAATGCTATGAGCCTTCCAATATAATAATAATATTTTCTTATTTAAAGCACCTTTCAAAACACCCAGGGATACTGTAAAGCAACCGTGATGAACAAAACCTAATTTTAAAAACAAGACAGGCAATCTGTGGAGGTATGCAGACTTAGACAGATGAGTTTTTAGACTTGATTTAAACAAAAGTAAAGTATCAATATTACAAATAACACAAGGGAGTGAATTCCAGAGTTTGGGAGTCTTGCGGGAGAAAGCTCTGCTTCCTCTAGTGATGAGGCAGGTAGTGGGCTCAATAAGATGGATGGAAAAGGTAGATCTAAGGATTTAGGAGGGGTAGCTATCTAAAAGAGACCTGAGAGGTATAGAGGAACAAGATGATTGGATGAACTTGAATGTGAACGGGAGGATTTTAAACTAAATGTAATTACACGAGTTGCAGAATTCTGGACCAACTAAAGCTAATTGAGGGATTTCTGAGGAAGAACAAAAAGAAGAGAGCTGCAGTAATCAAAGCAGGAAATTACAATGCTACGGACAAGAACATAAGCAGATCATGGGAAAATATAGGGCAGAAGACATTGAATGTTATATAGACAAAAATATGCAAATGAAAATATGCACGTATTGTTATTGATGTGGGAGTTGAACGATAGAATGCTATCAAGGATGACACCCAGACTCTTGACCTGAGGAGAGGGAGAGATGGTGGAACTGTCAGTTGAGAGAGAGAAACTGTCAGTCTTGATAAAACTAATTTGGTTCCTGTCTGGAGGATCTCAGTTTTGTTACAATTTAACTTCTGAAGTTAGAGCTTTAATTTCAGCAAGACAGGCAGTGAGGGATGAGGAATGGTGTTTGGCTTACCTGAAAAATAGAGTTGGATGTCATCTGCATAACATACATTTCTGAACAATGGTATTAAGGGGCAGAAGGTAGATAAAAAATTGTAGGGACCCCAAGACAGAGCCCTGAGGCACATCGATGGTGACAGGGGATGGATGTGAGTTTAAAGACTTAATTTGGGTAAACTAAGTATGACCACTGATATAAAACGAAGCCAGTGGAGAGGGTTGTGAGTAATACCTATTAGAGATAGTTTATTGAGAAGGATGGAGTGAGAAATTGTATCGTAGGCCACACAGGTCCAGAAGGACAAGAATGAAAAGAAAATCTCAATCAGCTGCCATCAGAAGATTATTGGTGATTTTCAAGAGAGCGGTTTCTGTACTGTGGTAGGGCTGAAACTAGAATGGAATTGCTCATAAAAATTATTATTAGTTGAATGGTAATGAAGTACACTGGCAACTGTTTTTTAAGTATTTAAGAAGTAAAAGGCAAGTTATAAATGGGCTGGAGGTTATTGTAGTTGTTAGGATCTTGTCCAGGTTTCTTTGGTGTCAAAATGATTACCGCAGTTTTAAAGAGGGAAGAAACTATTCCAGAGGTAATAGAGGAGTGAATAATGGTAGCTTTTGATGGATACAGGATTTGACCAGGGTTGTTGGTATAGTCTCAAGCATGAGCGCATGCTCCTTCTCTACACTTATGGCTTTGTTTTTCTGCGCCTGTAGCGTCTCTCCTACTCATGTGAGGACTTGTGTCTTTGCACTCTTGTCAACATTTCTCACTTTGAGGGTGGAAACAACCAGAAAGTAAACGTCCTGTGATTGGCTACTTTCATGAAATCCTGCTTCTTGAGACTTTACTGGGTTTTTTCTGGTTACAGCTTGTAATAGCCATCTCTGTCATCAACTGAAAATTTAAAACACAATGCTGGACACAAATGGAAAAAGGCTAAACAGTAGAATTAAACTAACTGTAAATGTTTGCATTGAGCTATAAATAAGTGTTTATTCAAGCCTTACTGTCTTCAATATTAACAGTGAAGTTAATGTTAGCTTTGCTCATAAGAAGTTCCATATTGAACATTACATTCACATGAATTCACGTTCATTACATAATTTATCATTTTAAATTCACATAACCAACCTTTGACTCTTTAAGAGAATTAAAAGTTAGCATGAGTGTTTTATTTATTTAATTTAATAAAAATCTTGCGGTATCTTGGTCAGATGTTGATTCATTTAAACAGTAGTGTCCCTCAGCCTATTTTCTTGTTTTAGCAGAGCTGTTTGAGCTTTCTATTAACAAACCTTATGATAATGGCAAAAATTATCTTCATCGGCAGGGGGTAGCAAGCTTCAGTGTGCTCACAATCCAAGTTAATCCCATGGGACTGGAGAGAACATCCTACCTGTTCTTTAGTAGACCCTCACTCTACCTGTCCTAGTTGTCCTCCGCTGTCAGTGGCTGCTGTCATCAGTATATGATGGAAATTTACCCCAGGATGTAAACATCATTCATCCTTGCATATTGCTCCAGGTAAGAAACGTTCTGCGGATAGTTGATCCCCTTGTCCTCCTCTGGATTTGATGCTGGAGAACTTTCACCTCCTAAACCAGCTCCAGAATACCACTCTGCTTCAGCCTGATAGCAGAAACCTATTCTGACAGATGTTACATGTTTTTTTTATGTTGTCAGTCTCCTCTGGTGACTTCATTGGTCCTATGCTGTAGCCTGGCTTACCTCTACTAACCTTTTTGTTGTATCCTCTCAACAAAAAATCAAGAGAGCCCAGAATGATCACAATATTTGAACCCCACAGAAACTGGAAGTGAGTTCTAATTGTTCCTTAGGATCTCATATCTGCTTTTTTTGTATGTCTGCTTCTATCTCCTTGAGCCCCAGTCGGCCTCGGCAGATGGCGACTCATACCGAGCCTGGTTCTGCTAGAGGTTTCTTCCTATTAAACGTTTTCCCACCTACTCTTGCTACATCCATGCTTGGTGTGAATGATTGCTGAAGAGTCAACGATAAAATGGAAGTGAAGGTTGTCGCCACAAGCTCATCCAGGAAGGGCATGTATTGCCAGTCAATAACTATATGTAATCATTGATTTCTAAACCAATCTGGCAGTACTGTCTCTGTATAGTACCTTGATATGACATGTTTTGTGAATTGATGCTTTATAAATAAAATGATTTGAAAGCTTTCAGCAATAGTATAGCAATGCAGATTGAGTATGATAATCTGAGTGATCTTGACATTTCAAAAAACAGATACACCATCTGGAAGTTCCTTGAATTTCTTAATTTGGAGCATCAGTTAACCCCATCAACCACTGTAAAGAAACCATCACATTTTAAAATTTTTGGCATTGCATTAGAATACTGCATTTTTTCAATACTTTCGGATTTTATAAAGTATTTGTCCTTAACATTTTTTCACTTTAACTTCAGACTGCCATTGCTTTGCAAAACCTTTCACCCTTGAACTTTATTTGAGTAAACCTTAATATAGCATAATTGTAACGAACTAAAACTAAGGACCCAGAATTCAAGCCACTGAAGGAAAAGTTTAACAATTTATTGAATGGTGCAACAGGATCTGGAACGATAGTGATCGTCAGCCACAGGAAGTGGTACTTCTCGGGACAGTCATTTTGTGAGTGTCCAGCAGTCGAATAAGGAATTCATCTTATGAAGGAATGTTAGAATGTCTGGCCTCGAAGAATTTAGGAGTAAAGCCCAGACGAGAGAAGATCAAGGCAGTTGGCGTGGTGTGACGACACCATCAGGAAGGGGGTGAGAATAGAAGCTCCGCAGGGAAATCTGCGATCTCTTTAAATTTGACTGGTTCCATTGAGGAAGCTGAGAAGCATAAACCATGTGAAGGGATGCAGACTGAGTTACCTTGAGGGTAGTAGTTTTGTCGGGGATGGAAACTTTGTCAGAGCTGGGAGGTCAGAGATCTGAGGAGAATCCAAAACGAGATCCAGAATCAGAGTCAGGGACAGAGCAGGGATCAGAACCAGGAGATCAGATGTCTGAGAAGAATACAGGGCGGAATCCAGAGACGTAGTCAAAGGGGCAGAAAATAGGTCAGGGCAGATATTTAAGCAGGTTCGACAGGGGTTCAGGCAGGGTCAGAGAATCAGGAGGTAATCGGGTAAAAAAAGGCTGTCAGGCAAAAAGGTACACTGGGCACAATTCACCAAAGGCTCATAATAATCTGGCACCAGACTCTGATCTGAGGCAGGCTTATAAAGGCAGGAGTGCAGGTGGAACTGATGGTGGTGATTAGGAGCGGAGCAACGGAGCAGGTGAATACAATAAGATGATTAAACCAGAGCTGGTGCACAGAATTATGACAATAATGGGATTGCAGTTCAATTCTAAATTAGGTCAGTTTAATTCCATTTAACACAAGTAGTGTGCACTATTGAAGCTGTTGGAGAATTTTTTATTGCTTTACTAAAAATCAGAAAAAAATCACGTATATTTTTATCCCCTCCCCCCGTGCCTTCCATATTTTAAAAGGCTACTTATTGCTTTGATTACACCATGTGTTTCTGGGCTGTCGCATCTAGTTATATTCCATCTTACCTTTATTACAGAATAATGTAACATCTGTTTTTGGGTCTAGTTACAGATTCTCGTCTACATATCACTGATCTAAATCACTATTGTGACTATTGTCACTATTTTTATTTTAATGGCCCATTGCAGAGTAAACTTTTGCACCAGATTTGTTTCCGTTTAATATGAACTGGACAACATGTAGTCCTGCACCAGTCTGTAGTGGTAAAGAATGAGCTGAGCCAAAAGGAAAAGCTCAATTTAATGGTCAGTCTGCAAAGGAACTGTAGATGTTTCATGATAAAAAGTGAAGTTTTAAAGGGGTGTGCATTACGGCTGACATTTTACTGATTTTTTTCCCAACCTAAAATTTTTCATACATATTTTTAAAAATGGATTAAATGCTGTATTTAGATAGCAGATAGTTCATACAAGAAAAGACGTACTGTATTTATACTACGTAATATATATGTAAATATTGAAAACTTTAAATATATGGGTGTGTGCACTCCTGTCTCGTGCATGTTCCTATGTTTGATACATCTTTTACTGTATGTGTGTGTGTGTGTGTGTGTGGGTGGGTTTCCATGCATGTGTGTGTGCGTGTACCTTTGCATGCATCACACTGGACTTGAACTTTAATGGTGAGTCAGAGAACATACTAACTTCTGCTGATTACATCAAGCAGCTCACAGAGGGGAAGTGTACTTTTGTCTCTTGCAGCAGCCTGCTTTATTCTTCAAGGAAACTGATTGAAGCAAGTCACTCTTAATTCTCTGCTAGATGGAAACTACCAGCTGTCGTCAAAGTAGGTATGCGTCTTGTATTGAAACTGTTAAAGTACAGGTGTGCAGAAATGAAGCTCTATTAAAATCTGGGATTTCAGCTGTCACCAGTGCTTTGATTTTTTTTTTCCTTTCATTTGAAAATGTCTGGACAGCAACTGATGGGATGATATTAAGCTGATGAAATACAAATTGAAAGAAAAATGTAAACTACCTAAACAGATTTAAGGGACAGTGCAACAATGTGTTACAGTACACTTACACAGTACGTTTCAGAAGACTAAGACTTAAAAGATCAAAGAAAATCAAACTATAATATACTAACTGTATTCCACTTGGGTTGACCACTATATGGCCATTTAAATGCTCTACTACCTTAATCACAGAACATTAAGTCAAAAAGGGATTTATCAACTTCTCAAAGAAAGAGTAGACAACAAGATAAGGGAATGCATTGTACATAAGATTCTTAAACATATTGAAATCATTGTTTCTTCAATAGCATTTTATGATAGACTGTGCAGCAGAGACGCGGGTGCACATTATTTACACATTAGAGGACATCTGAAGGTCATTAGTTGCACTGGATTTTATTTAAAGATGTGAAACCAGAGATGCTTAAATGAATATGCTTTCCACTGTTCTTAAATTCTTATTTGTAAATTCTTTGAAAACTCTGTATCCTTTTCCTTGCACTTAACAACAGTGCACTATCTGGGTCTATCAGATAAAATCCCAATACAATATGTTAAAGTGTATACCTATAAGAAGTCAATGTGGAAAAGCGTTAAATGTACTAATACTTTTTCAAGGGAGTGAATGTAAGCATTAAAGCTCCACCTAGTGCAGTGTCTGTGTTTCTGTCTGTTGAAGAGGGGTCTAGTGTTGAATTAGTAAAATTATGTAATTTTTAAGTCATTTGTTTGCTTTTGTGAGAGGAGAAATGGGAAATTGTGATCTAATGGAACCTTATCACTGAGAACAACCTGTCATGATGATTTGATTGAGTCTATAATACACATGTCTCTGCAAAGGACAATGTTTCATATTGATATGTGCAACCTAACTTCAAAAAAGCTTGATTAATAAAAAAACATTGCAAAACATTGTCTACTTTGTTAAGTTAAATCGTTAACTGGGGTATTATTAGTTTGTGATCCAACTGTCTTATCTGTTTTACTCATATTTCTGTTTGTTTGGTTTTAATCTACCTTTATTTTTCTGCAATTCTATTGTCTAATTCGTATAAATTACATATTTTTCCATGTACTGAATTTTCCTACACAAATAAACTTGCCTTGCCTTACTATGCAACCATAATAAGAAATTTCCAAAACGTAATATTTAAATCACAGTAAATTAGGATAATTTTACTTGAGAAAAAAATAAAAACAGTTAGCAACTTTAAGATTATTTGTTAGGGTGAAATTGATTGAAAACCTAAAACACTTAGAATCAAAACAGATTTACCACAAATTCAACAAATTAATAAAAAATAACCAAAAATTGTTGAGCAAACACAAAGCAAGTGGGACATTTTTAGTCAATACCTTTTTTTCAAACTATTATAGGAACTCTTCACTGCTGCCAGTGATTGACCAGTGATTCATTTACCATCGTTCATATTTCTTCTTAGCCCTGCACACAAACACACGTGAACGCACACACTATATCCCTCGTCACTACCCATCCAGAGATAGAGCTGTGAGAAGGCATGTGTTTTTAAAAACGCGGTCGCTGGAAATTTACTCGCGGCATTAAGAGAAGCTGTCTGCTGTTGCTCCTCTTTTCGAAGGAAGAGTCCCCACTTTTCTACGAGCACGCAGGCACGTGTTGGTGATACGCGCCCACACGTGCACGCACGCGCGCGCACAAAAACCGAGTCACATGCAGCGGTTGGAGACTGGGCTTCAGAGACAAGGGGATTCAGTTCGGAAGGATGCTAGACTTGTATCACAGTGACATTTCCTACGGACTCATCCAGGTGGAACGGTGTCCGTTGTTACCTAAATAAAGACACGCACCTGCAGCTGCATCAGGTTATGAGTGAGCAGACTACGATAAAGTGTATGCTTATGAGCATTGATAGATAGATAGATCTAGCTCGATGCAAGTTGTCGAATCTACAACATGCGGGGTGCACAGACCTGTGACGTTTCTCATAACTAATCATGCACATGTATTACTTGTACCACGCGTGAGGAAGCAACGCACACGCTCAGAGGAAACGTTGCACTGCAGACCTGACGTGACTCTACTGCCAGCTCACTCTCTGCCTGTCCCACCAAAATAAACAATCCGCCAAAACTAAGGGCAACAAAATTAGTCGTTTCTCCATCAAATCCTTGATTTTACTGAAAGCTTTTATAAATTTACACTGAGGTTTTATGAGTTACCAATAACACTGCTACGGTCTCGTTTTTATCTCGTTTTATCTTTCTTGTCCGTTTCCTGTTGATACAAATGTCCCCTGATTTGTAGTCTCAACTTAGAAAAGCGCAGATGCCTACAGAAATATACGCCGCGAATCATAAGCCCAGCATTTTTTTTTTTTTCTTGCAGATGCACGCATCTCCGCGCCGCTTGTCGTGCTCTGGCTCAGTCTGTATCGGCGCGGCTGTAGCAGCAGAATATTTGGCTTATAACAGAGACACCAGCAGTTGTCTAGATGCGAAACCTGGGCTTTTAGGAGACGGTGAGTGATTTGATTAAGATTTTTTTTTTATGATGCACATAATAGAACGATGTACTCTAGTGTAAACCAGGGTGAAAGCGGGTGGTGTGATATCCTAAAAAAATATAAACCTTTTATTTCCAAGGCTATGCGCCACATAACCAAACCGCAACACGATTTGTTTTAAGTGGTATTTTGCCGTCAATGTAATATGCGCGTATGAAGGCTATTCAAATTCACATAGAGTCTTGTTTTGTTTGCTCGACGAGGTTTTGGGAAGAATATTATCTGTTTGCAAATCGTCACATAGGACTCAGTGAGACGGAGTAATAACCTAGCTGGAATTTTAAGAGGATTTTTTATTCAGCTTCCGCTGCAAAGAGATTAGGAGGACAGCGATGGAAATTAAATTGTGCTGCATATGAAATGGGCGGGTTTGTCATTATATTACGCTGGAACAATATAATCTAAAATGAAATAGTCTGCCATTGGACTTGGCGATATCCTGTTAGGCTTCCTCGAGTGAAGAGCAATCAATGCATTAGATAGTTAGTGCACATTAGACTAGATTTACTAGTTCGGTGAAACATTTCTGTTGCCGACAGACTAAGAGTTGAACTCACTACACAACCACCAATGAACAGTGAGAGCGACCTGCGCATATCGTCAGCAGCCGCTTCTCCAGCCTCAAGCTAAAATTCGTCAGATCTGAGATCACAGATGATTTTTTTTCACATTTCATCCGACAAGGGAAAGAAATATTTGCTAAAAGTTCCAAGACAATAGTCAGCGGACATCTATTACACCCAGGTTCTCCAATTGTAAGTGATACTCTTGACATTATCGCCTTTTATTGAGCCAAAGGGCTTAAGGGGGGGTGGGGGTGTTCTGGCTTTTCTTATCGGGGAACAGCGCAACAATCGAAGACGAGTTTTACTAATGTGGATATATGAGTTTTCCGCTAAAATCAGCACCGTTTAGGGTGGAGTTGATTCTGTTAGACACATATGAGATGCGTGGTGCTTTAACGGGGATACAGACTGTTTTTTAGGGAGCAGCACCCTCCAAATAAAACAGCATCAACGCGCATTCGGTTAATTACTCCGCCACGCGCAGATCGCCATGCCTGTATTTAGAGACTTGCAGAGGATGCCAGTTGAATGCAAAATGTCCACGCTGCATAATTGGATATATTCAGATGTTGATATTTACAAAGGGTGACATTCATTCAATTTAAATAACTTCAAAAAGTGTGCTTGAATTTTTTTTCCTGAACATGATATGCTTTATAAATGTCCCGTTATTAAACCCCAGTCAACCTGGGGAGCTTTTATTTCCATTCCATTTTCTCATAGGATTTGGCTCCCACCCACTCGAAGCACCTCAAGCAAGCCCTGCCTTTGTGTCTGTCAGTGTGAATTTTGGTATTTTTTTTTTTCTTTTCATTTTTTTCCTTCTATAAATAAGCAACCAGCCTTCTCGTGGACACCGATTGCGCTTTCCAACATGGATTCTGAATTTGCAGGCACGGCATAGCGCAGGCTGTCGCTTATCCATAGTTTGTAGATTGGCTGAATCCATACATAAATGTTTTAGAGAGGAATGCATTTGTTTTTTTTAGACATTTTTATCATAAAGAAGAGCGATTTGGTGAGATGCTGCTTCTAATGCCTACATTTCAGATTGCAGGGTGTTACTGTAGAGGTTCACAGGTGCTACAGAGTCACACAGGGTGTATGCGTAGTCGATGGTGTGTTTCCTTGTTATTTCCTTTTAATTATTCTGCGCTATAGATGCAGCCGTAGGAACATCTGTTGGGTCTGCTCCATCAGATAGTCAGGGGCACAGCTAATATGACATGCTGTTAAAGATAGTGATGCAGAATGCTTGATGTTTGTATCAAATTTTGCATGTTCTGTAAAGTGCAGTTTGATTTAACTGGAGTGTTGAAAATGAATCTTGGACATGTTTAAATTTGTGATTAGAATGAACACAGTTGGCTTCTCTATCTGGCTGTAATTTACTGGGCCCTTTTATCTGATGACAAATTGGAGATAATGGCTTAGAGACTTAATGTGACATGGTGATGATGTTCATTTTCTTTTTCCTTAACCTCCAGCAGTGAAAGGTCCTCATATTTCAACTATGTGTGGACGGAGCAGGGCGGCCTGTCTACGTCTGTGGGCTTGCTTTCTTGTCATAAGCAGTGTACTGAGTGGAAAAAGGTGAGAGACCATTTTAACTGAATATATACCTGCACCGGATTTAAAATGTAAATGAAGTATGTGTACTCATCTTCATAGTGACTGTGAATAGAAAAACATTTTGGATTATCACTGAGAGTCAAATGATGCATGCATGATTAAGCCTTTTCTGGTTAACCCTGCTTGTACTGTATGTGTAACAACTAGTAAACACAGTGGAAAACATTTTCAGTTACCTCTAAATGAAGAAGTTAATGTTCACTCATTGTGCACCTCCTAGATGTCTGAAACTGAAAGCAAGCCAACAGTGATTCATTTGGCAGTTAGATGCTCCACCATCCAACTCAGTGCTTGTTTTTTTTTTTTACAGAATCTAATCCCTGTGTTCGTAACTAGGACACACTCACAGGACACCTGCATCCTTATTATCACCAATTTAATAAGAAGTGAAACATGGGGATGAGAGATGATGAGCAAAAAATAGCC
Organism: Jordanella pulchra; assembly: GCA_034780135.1. Taxonomy (NCBI): domain Eukaryota; kingdom Metazoa; phylum Chordata; class Actinopteri; order Cyprinodontiformes; family Cyprinodontidae; genus Jordanella; species Jordanella pulchra. Next base: position 18,050 of record JAUZNJ010077979.1, read on the forward strand.
ACTTTACTGTTGAATTGCACTTTTTTATTTTGGTTCACTAACTACGTGGGACAACATCCGCCCTGTCAGTTTTCAGACCTGGGTTGGGGTAGATGTTCTGCACTGCACTGAGATGTTTGCCATAGATTACTGCACATTTGTTTTGACAGCAGCTGCAGGGATAGCAGAGTCAATGTACAGACTCTCCATCTCAGTGTCAACAGTGAACTGCTGGCTGTCAGCTATCTAAATAGACAAAAAAGAGAGATGGAGAGAGAATTGGATTATAAATGACACGAGTGAGATCCACCGTGAGAGGACTGTAACTGAAATAATTTCTACATGATTTTAAGCCTAAGCGATTATTAATTCCCTTGCTGATTTTGAAATGTGGTTTAAAATGTGTTTTTACTGTATGGAATCCTTTCAAAACTAAGCAGGTTTCCTTACAGTTGAGTTATTCAATAGAATTATCCGAAAATTGACTTAAGTAATATTTTGATACGGTCCCCCTACTGTAGCTTTCTTTAGTAGCAATACCACAAGAAATAATTGTCAGCTTTAGTCCTCAATCTGATCACGGAAGACACTTGCAATTTACTGTTATTTGAATTTATTAATACAAACTAATTTACTAATCACAGGTGATGCTATCTTTTAAACATCTTATCTTTTTGAAAATGTAATGACTGCAAATGGAGGATCCTCTGTGCTTCAGAGAAGAGATTCTAGCACTGAAGTGTTCTATAGAGACAATTCTGGTGGGACTGTCACAGAAACTGCAAAGCAATTATCACCCCAAAGATTTACTGTATAATCCAGTCTCCCTTTTTTTTGAGTCAGATACAGAATCACACACTTGCGAATACACCTTTGGGAATTTGGGCAAGATATGATAATTGGACAGACCAAGTGCCTCGCTATCTAACTTCCAAAAGAAATGTCTCATAATTAGATTTCTGGCTGACTGGAAAGTAAAAGAAACAGTGAATAAATGCACAGAGCTAGACTGGCAGTGAGAGTGTGAATAGCACTGTTGCTGTTAAGATGACCTGTAGATGGGGATGGTGTACAGTGGTTGAGGAGAGGTAGCCACTTACTAATAAACACATTTATAATTTAAAGCCTGTTTTTTGCTTTTTATCTTTTGGAATAAGGAAAGAATCTTGCCTTGTAAGTTATCATTTAGGCAATTTGAAGTACTATGAGTAATAATTGCTGAAATAGAAAGGTGCTTTATAAAATGCTCTTAATTCCTAAGGCATGAAATAATGTCATTTGACAAGTTGGTATTAAATTAAAAGACCTTTATATTTCCAAACAATATTCAGTAAAATCTCCTGCCCCATGGGATCACATAAATCAGAAATGCAGTCCAATTGTGTAGAATTTATTTTTGGTATAAATATAGCTGTTCTGTCAACAAATTACATCATGAGGACCAAAGACTACGTCGGATAGCTCACGTCACCCTTAAAACATCACCCCTTCAGCCACCGCAAAGTATCATTGTAGCACCAATATGCTGTAGAGATGTTTATCTGCGGAATGGACAGGGAATCTCTGCAGAGTTGCTGTGAGAAATTAAATATAGAATGATACACTGAAAGAAAGCTAGATGTTATGTTATGCTACTTGGGGGAAGGTTTACAATCCAACCTTCCCAAACACACAGCCAGGGCTTTAATCAATGGTTAAGGTAAAACCACATTTGTGTTTTACAGCTATCTGGTCAGTATTCAGATCTAATTGCAAGCAAAGGAACTCATTCCAGTTGTAATATGTGCATATTTATAATGTACATTGAATTAATATATGTGGTTGCAATTTGGATAAATGTAAAAAGGTATTTAGTCTTAAATAGAAATAGTCTTATTGTGTATGCTTATCAATAACATGTTAAGATACATTTTTGCATCCACTGTCAAATTTTGTAAAAAGCAAATCACCTTATTCTGATTTTTATCTCTATAATAATTGAAATTGTAGTGATAGAGTTAACCCTTTAAGCAGGCCCAATATTTGTCTTGCTCTGTTTTGGCAAATTTGAAAACCAGAGTGTGAAGCGAGGGGAATAGCAAACAGGATTTTTTGCATTTAATTTCACCTTTGAAAACAGACAACTTAAATGACATCAGATTCCATACATAATTATCATCCCAGACCTGAAGTTGATTATTGTTTAAATTTATAGTTATTCAAAGGAGCCATGTTCTGAGCTGGCATACAACAAAACTGTCCAGCACAATTTTAATTTCTTTTTTTTATATATATTTCTTTCTGCTTTATCCAATGGATAATTGGACCCAAAGAAAAAAAATATACCATAACCATTTCTTCCAAATCTGCATGTAAAATCTCCTTTTATTCTAACAGTGACAGTCAGAATAGAACTGACACCTTTTCCAAGATTCCTTCCCCAGCTGCTCCTCCTCCATTGCTACTAACATGTTTACTTTTCTTTTCTTTTCCATAGACTCCAATGTCTTGTTTCTCCACATGCCGCTTTGTCTTTTTTTCAGACCCTTTCTTCATTTGCGTTGCAGATCTCCATTGACTAATCCTGATGACCTCCCTTTCTCCTTGGAATTGTTCAGCTAGTAGAGCCTATATTCAGAAACATCCAGTTTGAGAAGTAATCAAACAATAAAAGGCATGTGTCATTGCAAATAGGAGATAAAAATATCTACAATAAACTGTTGTGGATGATTGTTGGTTCATTCACATATGCAAAGATCTGTGCGCATGTGGTTCATGCATGCATTGGTTTATGTGTTTTAATACACTTTATGCACATGCTCTCTGCACTTATGCCATGTCCTTGCTTTTTGTTGCTCTGTGTAATGAGAGGTTGGTTCACAGATTAGTATGGCAGTAAAACATTTATGCAGGGAGATTCAAGCTGTGCTCTCACAATTAGTGATGAGCATTGTCAGCATTGCTCTTAGCATTTTGTTTCATATTGTTCAAAGGCCACATTCAGTGATGTGTTTGCTGTTTGAATGACCATATTAAGGTATAAATAATGTATTCTAATTTCTCTGCTTTCACTGTCTGTCTCTCTCCCTGTTCTATTTATTGTGACTTCATGAAGGTTTGTTGTTCACTTATGAAACCTGGATGCTACATTGATTAAATTTTCTTGGTATAAACTTCTTCACATTATATAAAATAAAAAAAAAATGATACATATAAGAAAATGTGTGTTTTTGTCCACCATAGCAAAATCATCTTATGATCAATCTCACATGACACTGTAAACAAAATAGTGGTGATGAAAAAGTTGAATGGTAGTAATATAACATGTTATTGAATAAGATGGTGCCATAATAAAAGGGATAAATATGTTCAGGAAAAAAAACAAGGTGTTATTTCTTGCCTGTATACTATGAGTGTCTGTGCTAACCCTAACCCATAAGTGATGTTATATCCAAATCAGAAATGCTATGTCTGGTCTAAAAACATCCTTATTTCAAATTGAAATTGAGAGAATATATTAAATAGGAGAGTTTGACTGCAGAATGTATAGGAAGCCTCATACAGATAGTTGAAAAAGTAAAACAAAATGTAAAAATATGTTTTTTTACACAAAAGATATTTAACAATGTTTGGTACATTGAAAATGCCAATCATTACTTATGATAAAGAAGAATGGTGCAACAAATATAAAGTTAATTAACCTGATTTATAGATAGAGAAAAAAAGCTGCTATGCTGTTTTCACACTGTCTCTTTCCTTACCTTTATGCTGACTTTTTTAAGTATTTTTGTTTCTTAGGTAGAAGTTCAAACCATGTTTCTTACTTTAAAGTTAACATGTTGTGGATATGCTTTGATTCAGAGTAGTCTCAAGGGCATTCATAGATTTTTGCTGTCAGAACTTGGCATTTTATTTTTCAATGCTATCAATATACATATATAAATAACCACCTGGGTTTAAACCGTGAATGCTTGTTGTATCCTACCAATTGGTAAGATGTTTATTGGCTAAATTAGTCAGACATTAAGTAAAGGTAAATGTTTTTACTCTCAATTTCAAGGATTTCGCATCCCCCAATTGATGGAAGCTGGATAGTTAGCCTTGATTTCAACTTTTACCATTACTTTATCATCACTGTGATATTTGTGTTCTAACTTTACTGATTCTTTGACCAAAATATGAAAGGAACATCATGTTTGTGAGCTGCAGTGCACATGCGGCATATGGTGTCTAAAATAATCAGTGGCCCATCGGCTTGTCTGAATATTAAACAGTGTAAGGTACACCGTTAGATGCATTATAAAACAATACCAGTGCTTTTTTTCCTATGGGATTATGTTTTTTTCTATGCTATTGAAGTGACAGGCTGTAAGTGTTGTAAATCCTAGAGTTCACTGTGACCCCCCCTTATCAAAATAGATATTAAATTGCACGTTTTAAAACTTTAGTAGTACCAATGCACTGTTGATGTACAAATAAAGTAACATATTTCCAAGCTGTATTCAAATGTTGTTTTAAATGAAGTTATGAACAAACGTATAAACTTTAAAAGAAATAAGCTTACAATCTTGGGGGCTAAACAACTATACAAGTTGGGATTCATATTGTTGTCCTAGGGACAAGATCTGTTCAAAATACGTCTTCTTGAGTTCATTTTCCAGTATTCATGTATAAAGAAGAGGTAAAAAACTGAATTTATGATGGAATGATCCAACCCTTGGCTATATAATATGAGATGTGTGTTGGAGGTGGTACGACTTAGTTTAACTACACACATGGACAGTAACCTTGTCCATGTTTTCACAATATAAATAATAAGTCATTGTTCACTCCGGTAGTGTTCCCTTTGTTAAATTTCACAGTTAAAATTTTATATTTTCATTTTTCAGATATAGGTCACGCCAAGAGTTTCTGTTTTAAAAAAAGGATTTTTCTGCCAACAATTTTGACATTGGTTTTTAACTCTAGTTGCAACTTTAAATCTCCTTCTTTGCTTTGGCAGCTCTGGTCAGAATGGCATGACAGACGAGCAGAAAGATAATACAACAGTCTTCACCAAGATCTTAGATAGCCTTCTAGATGGCTATGACAATCGCCTCAGGCCAGGACTGGGAGGTTAGTACATTCAAGTCCTTGACTTAATTTTATTGTTTAGAAAAGCTACATTTTTAAAAAACATTGCAATTGTCATCATATAAACAGTCTTATTACTCCCCTGTAAACACAGAATAATAGCTACATGACTGAATAAATTAACATGAACTGGCTGTGTGTATGAGACTTTTGTAAGAAGATAAAGCACCAGAGTCTCATTTCTGAAATTTTAATAAAACCCAGACTTACACTATCAAGCAGACCCTGTCATTCTTCACTTTTAGCTTAACTCCCTCTCGCCAACCGCACATTGTAAGGGGAGTAACATGGAATGAACCCTATGAGTCTGAAAAGAAAATACAGGAGATTAATAATGAAACAGAAATAAAGCAATGGCATACAGAATAATGCCATTAGATGCAGCAGACAGGAAATAGACAGGAGAAATACTAGCTTTATAAAAGGACAAGGGGAAAAATTGCAAACTATAGCAGCCATCATTTACAAATCACACTGACACATTTCACTTTGACAGTCACATGAAACTCCCAAACATCTCCTTTCCCATCCTCTTTAAATTAACTCCCTACCCACTGATCCTGAGCTGGCTATCAGCATTATAGGACTAGAGTGGCATGTTTTACACCATACACCATGTCATTAAGAGACCTAATGTCTGCTTCAGCAGTAATAAAACCTGACACTAAAACCAGTGAAAACGGAAATTGGTACCAGGATTCAACAGAAGATCTTGTGAGATGCTGAAATGTATTTGCCATTGATTATCTGATTTATGTTTTGTTTTATTTGTATATATTTATTGTGCATTTTAGTATGTCAGAAATTTTGCTGACAAGCCTAAATACAACACAGGAAGGTGGCATTGTATTAACAAGTAGTCTAGGCATAATGAACGCCACTTATAGTCACTTACTCTGACAATTTCCTGCTTCAACAGAGCGTGTAACGGAAGTCAAGACTGACATTTTTGTAACTAGTATTGGACCAGTTTCGGACCATGACATGGTAAGACTTTTTCCACCCCTTTAAATGTCACTTGTTTTCCCCTTGCCTGTACCTCTCCCCTTGCCCCTGTCTCCTCGTCTTGCAGCTCTAACCTCACTCTAAACTGTTATATATTCACTGATAGGAAGAATCATTTTTTAACTCGGGATGTTTTGGTAAAGCTGTTACTTAAAATGGTTATTTATAGGTGATTCTTTCTCTTCTCTAGAGCTAGAAGAAAAAAGTTCAACCTTTCGATTTTAGTGCTTAGGTATTAGGACATTAGGACAATTATGACTAACCTGAGTATTTGGTTACCGTATTTTCACGACCATAAGGCTCACCGTACAAAAAGGCGCAGTCTCAGTTATGTGTGCCATTGCTGTATTTA
>JAUZNJ010077990.1:0-15511 GCA_034780135.1 Jordanella pulchra
CTGGGAAGGCAAAAAACTCCAGCACCCAACAAAGGGGATTGGTTTAATTCGGGTTTATTGGTTAATTTAAGGATCTATCTGTTATTTTAAAGCTAGACAGATATTATTGTCAATTTCTTTATAAAAGTTCTTTGTTTTAAAATCAACTGATAGAAACAACAGAAGGTTGTATAATTTCAAAAGTACTTCTTTGCGAACCCAATAACGAAAATATGTACCTCAGTGAAAGGGAGTAAAATTGAATGAGGAGTTGAAAGAATGTGCAACTGTAAACAATTTAAAACAATGGTGGAGAGGAACAGATGAAGGGATGGACAGAAGGAAGGATGGAGTGCTTTATAATCTGATAATTAGATTTGTAAAGCCAGAAATGTAAATAACCAAATTTAGAGGAAATTTAGCTAAATTCATATACTGTCAGATTCAGAAAATTATTATTTTTTAATTTTTTTTTATTTACTTTTTTGTAATCGACTCCTTTTTTTCAGTACTAGGACGTAAGATTGTATTTCAGATAAGCAGATTATACAAAGCTAAAGGTGCCTGGATGTGTGTATGTGTTGTGCCCTGTGGGTACATGCCTCTGGTGAATTGTTCCACTGTTTAGGACAGTCTAGATAAACAGAACAGATGTAAACAATGGGCAGCTGCCAATAGAGCAACGTTATATGCGTGTTTTAGAGGTTACATTTCATGAGTGATGACTTGCTGCACTTTTAGCAGGTCCATTTAACCACCAGCACTGACAGCAGCACACGAAGTAAGCGGAGGGGGGTTTACTGCACTTCACACAGTGATTAAAACTCAGGCTTTCATTGATATTCTGACTACGTGGATAATGAATGCAACAATCCCAGAGATGGAATAAGGTTCATAATCTTGAAGTCCCCTTTGGTTTGAAGATTTGTTTATATCTGGCACGCTTAATCAAAGCCATAAAATGAAAAAGTTTATAACAAAACAACCACTGCTGGATAACTGCACTCATGAGCATCAATAGAGCCATTCCAGTGGACCTGGGCTGAGCTGTGATCACCACCCACATTGTTGAAAAGTCCAACAGTGTCTTTTCTTCCCAACAAATGCTTTAGAGGAACAAAAAAATCTTCTACCCTGCTGAAAAACTACTTGGCACTGCTCAATAGAGAGCCTCCCTATCTGGGGATGTACAGTGTGCCAGTTGTGTTAGCTGAACTGGATCCCAGAGAAAACAGTTATAGTCAATGATCCATTGGAGAGCAATAGGTCACCAATGGATCATTGACTTCCCAATCATGAAGGAGATCTGACTGCCACAAAGACCTCTGGGTCATGTGAGCATGCACCAACAGATCTAAACACAGCTTTTTCTGTTTTTTCTGTGAGACAAACTGCTGCAGGAACACGCACCCACTCCCACCTTCCAGTTAAATAAATAGAATACCACACAACGTTTTGAACTATTATCATTGCATAATATTTATTAAACAAAAAAATTTAACTATCCAACTTTCTTCTCAGAGCATTTTAATGAAAAACAGGCATTGCAGATCCTCTGTTACACTTATCAGTGGGCAAGAGCTGTTTATTCATATGTTCATCCTTTGTTTCATGTCAGATTAATCAGGACTGGTTATTATAGCAAAGCCAAGCTTTAGTCTCATTTGACCAACTTTTAGTTGAGGTCCTTGAGAAGTTATACATGTCTAATTTACATGTACAGAGATGTATTTCCTGAAAATCTTCCTTAAAAGCCAATTTGCTTTATAGATAGCATCTAATGGTCACATTGTGTGGTGACAAAAGCACCTATGTTTGGATGGTTTCCATTTTTTTATTTAACATGTCTTCCTAAATTAATAGCATAGTGTTTTGTCTCTCCAGTTGATTTTATATCCTAATTCTTTAATTGCATAATTTATTGAAAGAGTAAGTTGTGAAATGTGTAACACCAGTGACCTTGTAAAGATCAATTATTTATTTATGATTTTTTTTTTTCCACATGGAGCATTTTTGCTCATAATAAATGGTGGAATGTTTGGAGGTTTTAAAACGCACTGAACGTTCTATTTATTTATCAGTTTTAGCTAAACACACTTTATTGGGTGTAGGAATAAAAATCTCAATATTAGACATAATGCAACAATTGTCACATTCAATGAACTCTATAAAAGAACAATCTTTAGCCCAAATGTCTCCTATTCTTTTGGTTTTAATTGGTCCAATTAACTATTCGAAATAAAATGTGCTTTAGTTAGCTGTAATCTATCATTGATTTAGATAACATTTTCAATAATATGAAACATTTTCTTTGCATATGTCTCAACACTATAATGCATTAATACATATTGTTCTGTAGATATCGAACAGTAATTCAGTAATTAGTATTTTAGTATGGACTTAAATTTTAGTAATTCAGTAGTTAAATTTAGTGTCAGTAAAATGTTGTTTTGATCTTTTTTTATCCTGTAATCATAAACCATTAAGCTATATTACTTGGTGTATGTAATAATCACCCTATGTGCTGATTCACTGAAGGTTTAAAATCTGTGGGGGGGAATCTGGGAAAACACCTCTGAACTACAAATGAAGGGGAGTGTCTACTTTAAAACAAGTGGTTAGGAACCTGGAAGCGAAGAGGAGGATGAATAAAAGGGAAACATCTTCTTGTGTTAGTAGTGGAACTTTGGCTCCATCTGGGGAGATGTTGTACAGATTGTGCTCTAGTGGCTGAACTCCTTGCTCCAAGTAAAAAGACCTGTGACCTCCACAAGGCGGACGTCTGTTGTTTCTCTTTTAGTAAAGTGAATACTGGAGTTTCACTGGCAATAAGTAATTTACATTCACTAATATTTATATAATTTACATCATGTTTTTTAAATGTTTAAAAAAATGTATGAGTTGTCCTGCCAGCCAAATGTGGTTCTTTTATACAGTGTGTCTACAGATTTAAAGAAAACATTTTTTTGAGTCTTTTAACCCCTAACCTACAGTTGACCGCTTCTCTGTTTGTCCAGATTTGCTCCTTCTATGTTGGTTGATTAAGGCTTTGAACAACAACATTCCAGTGAACTGTGTTTGCTTTTTATCAGCTTCGGACACCTGCTGTTTGCAGCTGCATGTCCACACACAGCTCCAAGAGATTCTATGTATTTACAGAGGGAATGTTAGGGACTAATTTGTCACGTATCATTTACTCATTGAGACTTCATCAGTGAGAAGGCAAGATATATCGTTGGAAAAGGGTACACTTAAGGCCAGCTAAAACATTTTGGCACATTCATAGGTAACAGCCCTTATGTTATCTATGAAGATTTGAAGAGCAGTAAAACACAAATAATTGGATGGCAGATTGGTAAATTCAGTCTTAGTCTGATGATGTCCCGCATTGTTACCTAATTTTTATAATACAAGTGTGTTTCATTGCTCTGCATGTTTTATATGTTTTTCTATTTAATGTAGCTTATTCAGATGAGATAACTTCAGTTAAAGCCCTTTAATCAAGTGTGCTAAACCAGTGCGACATCTAAAATATGAAGTACAGTTTACCTTGAAGAGTAGGGCAAACATTTATTGGACTAATGAAACTAGACCTGAACATAACTTAAACTGTGAAATATTTTCTGGTAAGTTTTTTATCCAACCCAATTGACTCCAAAGTATTTTACCAAAAACACTGAAAAAGATGATAAATAAAAAAAATAATATCCCCAAAAACTTCCAAAAGGGTTGTCTATTCCGGTCAAATGAAGATTTAGTGCTCAATTTCTTTTTTTTTTAAGCAAATTTGAAACAAGTTGAAAACGATGACCCCTTTGATTCAGTTTTACAGTTTTGCATTTATTTTTCTTGGTCTCTAAGGTTAAAAGTTTTGTGTGTCTCTTTCAACACTCATTAGCAAAAAGCACTGTGGCACTTAAAGTCCAGAGATGATCAATTGCATCAAATCTTCACCACTGGGTTAAACCACTGCCTTTTTCTTTAGAATGTCCATTTTGATCATCACAAAATGTTAATGGTACAATGCTTTAAGTGTTTGTTGCTTTTGATATATTTAAGGACATAGTATTAAATGATCTATGCATTGCAGAAGCTAAACAGTCACAGCATGGTTGTAGTTAAAAGTCTGTATTCTGCCCTGCTACATTTTCTTTATAGCAATGCAATGATGTCTTCCTTTTGTCCTGGATACTTATTTCATGTTGGTAGCAGCTGAAATAGGATAAAAATCAGAGCAATAGCAGCTTTAATGCACAGCCGCATCCATGCTCAGCCTTCATAAAGTGATGCCTCACAGCTGCAGACTGATCCCAAGGTAACAGTCGCAATTACTACTCCAACCTGCTTTCATCAACTGCTGCATCTGTCAGTGGGAGTTCAGGTCCATTGGCTTCAAGAAATTGTGCCCAAGCAGTCTCAACTCACGGTGTGTTGACCCAAGATTTAGTCACAGCAGAAAACTCCAACTATAGTCTTTAATGTTTACTTGATTCTGTAAGTTGTTTTTTATTTGTGTGATGATGTTGATTTGTTTATTGTTTTCTTTTCTTCTGCTTGCTTTCCCATGTTTAAGATCTGTAGAGACATGAAGACAGCTGGGTCTTCCCTTAACCACAGCTCTCTTTAAAACTGCTAGACTGAATTAAGCAGGCTGAAATTATGTTGTGGCTTAATCCCACTTGTGATCCGATCAAATGAAGCAGAACGTGTGCCTGGTATTAGAAGTAAAACTGTAGAGGATTTGAAGACACACTATCTAAACTGTTATATTTAGAGAGAATCTATTGAGGTTTTTTTTCCACAGTAAGAGGAATGATAGGGTTACAAAAGTGCTGGTTTAATTCAATGAATCAGACATATTGTTTCGCATTTCCTCTCTTTCTAATGGTGTTCTCTTATTCAAACTCTAAAAGCTTCATATTCATCATCATTACTTTGAACCAGGATGAAGTAGAGTCTCACAAATCTATTAATTGACTCTAAACTTCCTTTTTCTAATTTTTAATACAAGCTCAAATAAAGTTTATTGGGATTGCATTCAATAGATTAATGAACAGAGGCATCAAATAGATTCTTTTATCAAACAAAAATAATACAGTCAAATATCTTCTGTCTATATTTATTGTACTACAACAGTTGTATACTTTGTAGAAAGATTATAAATATTTACTTTTTTTTAAAAAAAAAGACTTCTTCAAGAAGATACTGAGGAACAAATCTAATAAAAAATTTAGCTTCTGACAGCAAATTTGGAGAATAGGATGAGATTGAAGATAATCTGGATGCAAAATGCTGAAGAACCCAAGGGCCAGCTTTTAGTTAGTGAGCTCCAGGTGCCAGAATAGGCTTAATTCCAGCCAGCTAATATATATATAAAAAAGATATATTGAAACTTTGCTAGAACCGTGAAGGATGGCAAATACTGACATGCCAGAAACCATTTTTCTTCTTTTTACTTTTCATCCCAGATTCTAATTTAAAAAACATTCTGTATTTTAACTAATTATCATGGAAGGTGCGTATTCTTAAATAAAATGAGGAAGGATCTTGACCAAGGCTGTTTTAAAAGCCTCTGTCTCTGGATCTTCTGACTCTTCCCGCTTCGAATATAAGAAAATGGTTTAGCTATGCAACAAACATCCATTAAAACTGTGCAGTAAATGTAACAAGGGGAACTATAGAGGGCCCAGGCAGGATACGATCCCCAGACTCCCGGATAAGAGTTACACATGCCAAACAGAAGCTTAGTGACAGGAACCCACACTGTCAAACAGTTATGAAAAAAAACATAATAAATTGTATTGCTACTCTATGAGCTGATGCTATTCTGTGGAAGTCCTGAATAGGACAAAATTCAAATTAGTCCGGAGGTTAAGTAGATTTCAGTTTAAATAAATATGCAGCTTTTTATTCTATTTTTCATTTGCTTTTTTCTGATGTTAACTTATTTTAATGAAAATAAATAACACGTTGGTCTTAAATTGATACATTTTTTCTTACAGGGTAAGCAATGAGCTAAGGGTAACCTGATTATTAAATTGACTTAATATGTCTGTTGTTTAAACTCAGGATAAATCCAACTCTTCTGTGAAGGCGGAACATTAGAGCACTAAAACGATCATGAGGACCAAAGAATAAAGCAGACAGGTTAGGGATAAAAGTGGAGACGTCTAAAACTGAGTTAGCTTATAAAACCGTTTTTTTCAATCCTTCAACATTTCACATAGAATGTTTGAATCCATCTGCCAGAATGAGAAGAGTCTGGTACAACTACAAACCTCCAAAGGACATGGAGGTCCACCTGCCCAGGCAAGGAGAGTGTCAATCAGTTAAAGTAGTCAAGAGAGCCAAGGGAAGTCTGGAGGGGCAGCAAAGATCAACTCCTCAGGTAAAACACATCTTGACTGGGCAATTATTATATATTACATCCTGACTAATTTTCAGAGAAGAATATGTGAACAAGTTAGTCTGGAGACTCAAACATGTCAGAAAAAAAATTAAAAAGGAAAAAAAAACATCAATCATCTTCCTTCCACTTCAAAGCTGTGCAGTTATTTTTCACCTAACGGTGTAATTAAGTTATAAAACCAAAAATAGAATAATATATGAAAATACTGACTAGGCTTGCTAACGCCAAGACATTATGTCTAGGTCTTGCAATTATGGTTATAGAAGTGTTGTCAAATAGAATCGACAGAAAGGTGATAACTAACGATGATTTTAGTACTGTGATAAAATGACATTACAACACATGGATGTTAAATATGTATTTGCCAAAGTTTTAAAATGATATTAATCTTATATTGTATTAAACACAATATGCACAATTCTAAGAGAAAAAGAGGAATTTAGTGTTTGAAGATATAGGTTGAATGAAAGAATAAAGATGAGCTCTGAATCACACTGGGCTATACCTTTATCAAAGAATAAGTAGATCCGTGCAGTTTGGGTAATTACTGATAGAAAAGACTGAATTCATGTGGTTGGAATTGGTTTTCTCCATAGGAGGCTGCATTTTGCTCTTGAAAGTGAATTTCAAGAAGCTGTAATGAGACCAGAGGAGACCTGCTGTTTTTCCACTCCCATAAGAGTCAGCTCAGGACTTTTAGGTGATCAGGTTCAGAGGCAGTTCTACTAGATTCATTCCAAGTAGGAAATGATTTGCTTAAGTGATCCATAAGGGGGAAATAGGCCATAAAGTACAGTAAATGAAATAAAACAAATACTTAACTCACAATCACACCAGTGGTTAAAAATCATGGAAGCACTTTGAGCTGTTATAGAGAGGAGAAGTACAGTTTGTTAGCTACAGGGAGTTAAATCCGAGCAATGCATAAAGGTTTAACATTTCTATTACTGAATGCTAAAATTGCTTTTCCAATTGGCTAATGCATGCATGTTTAAAATCACTTGACTCAAGAGCCCCCCAAAAAATGAAGTATCTGTTTTTAATTTTTGTTTTTAATCTACAAAGAACTTAGAAAAATACGATAAAGATTTTATTCATTATATTGTTCTCCCACCTGTGAAATATTAATAATGTTGTAGAATGATGCAGAACAAAAGAAGTTCATAAATGTTTTGCTTCTAGGGTGAACAATTACATATTTTTTATTATCAGGTTGCCAAGAATGGTTGTTAAAAAGCCTCCAGCTGGACCAGCTTGATGCCAAATGAGTTCTGATGAAGGAGGGAGATATGTCCTTTTTTTAAATTGTTAGCTTCTCTTTAATGGTTTTTATTTCATCCAACATCAAATTTGAAGCTGGTTTTCTGCCACCTAAAGCTCCTGGTGACATAGCTCCAACCTTGTCAGTTATGAGTTAAAATGGGAATCCAGGAATCAAATCATCTGACTTTATTACCAGAGTTAGGCTGCATCCATGGACCATGATGGACTTTCTCACCCATAGGACTAGTTCCAACCAGTTGGATTCAGGAATTTGATCTGGAGGAACCAATGTTTTCTCTTTGTCCGCTAATTTAAAACACTTTATTTTCAGACTGCAGGTTCAGAACAGGAACAGAATCTGCAAAGCCATGAAGACACTGTTGCAGTGATCAATTCTACTAAAAGATAAATGCAAGAATTAGATCCTGCTTGGACATTAGTCCTTTAACCCTGTAAGTGTTCTTCAGCTGATAAAAAGCTGACTTATTAACTGTCTTTATGTGCCTCTGAAGATTTACTGTAGGTCTGAGTCCATCATGACACAAAGATTTCAGCCATAATCAGTTGTTTCTAGCTGTAGTAGCTAAAGTTTTTAGCTAACTCTGGATCTCTCCTCTTTTGGTCCAAAAATTATTACCTTTTTATTGCTTTTATTTAGTTGGAGAAAATTATGAAGCATCCACATATTGATCTGTTATAAGCATCTAGCCAACGCTCTTATGGGTTCATAGTCACCTGGTGACACTGTGATGTAAATCTGTGTGTCGTCTGTATAGTATAACTGATCTTGTTGTTTGCTATAATCTGAGCTATGGGGAGTATGTAGATATTAAATAGGGGGTCAAGAATGGAGCCTTGAGGAACCCCTCATGTGATTTTTCTGGTCTCTGATTTAAAGTTTCCTACAGACACATATAGGTCCCCGTCCTTCAAATAAGATTTAAACCAGTCAAGTGGTTTTCCCAGAAAGGCTAATACACTTTTCCAGACTCCTTAATAAAATCAAGTGATCAACAGTATCAAACACTGCAAGGTCAAATAATACCAGTGCTGTGGTTCCTCCACGGTCTGTATTTATGTGGATATCACTGAAAACCTTCATCAGGGCAGTCTCTATACAATAAGTACAAATTGTATTTCTTCTTCCTCTTGCTGTTAGATGAAAAATTGTTCATTTGGTTTGTGTTACTTGAACCAAATCCATGGAGGCGGGACCAGTTTTCTGAAATCTAGACTAGCTTTTTCAACAATAATAACACTTTTAAAGTGTTTTGAGATCTTTCCAGGCGTTTTGTGCAAGATGAGGATTAAACAGTTGGATAAGGTCACAACTGAGAGCCATTTTAATTTCAGAGTTCATTCAAAGAGAAGTTTATCGCATCTATGATTCTTCATTGGAAATACGGCTGAAGCTGTAGGTCCATCAAAGTGTCTGTATTAAGGTTGCAAATCAGCAAGTGCAGCCTCCACATGACACATTAAGCAGGAGATTAACAGAACACCACCAGCTGTACAGAGAAGCTGCATCCTGCGGGGAATTGATCAGCGATTTGTCACTAAAAGCCAAGTCTCCGGGCCCCATTAAGGGTAAACTCATCTCTCACTTTATTGGAATGGATAAATCAGCTGCAGAGTCCCAGAGCAGCTTCTCGCTGTGCAAACACATTCACAGCTTATATTATCATGTCCTAGCATCGTGTTTCACTTCCTTTACTACGTCTTTATTTTGTCACATCAGGTACTTTCACATTTATGAGCCAGCTTTGCTCTTGTCACATGTTCCTGCTGATGTGGGTGCTGGTTGACGCATTCAGGAGAAGGGAGGCATTTAAACTGCCCCTGGTGAATTTCTGGAACTACAAATGACAAACCGATAACCTTTCCAGCACTTAATTATGCAGCTGTAACACTGCCCAACTAATAGCGTTTGCATACTCATGATGGATGTGGGTCATGATCCTTATGTGCTGACGTGCTAATATCTAAAGATCACATCTTCTGCTGCAAATAAATGTCTCTTTCTGGGAAGACATAAGCTACAACAAACCCTCCAAAGGTCTGCTGTATTAGGCCAACACATCTGCTTTAATGACACTTTTATGATTGCTAATGGTGCTAAGTAACTGAAAGACCACATGGCTAGGAAAGCCATAACTCTTGTGAAGAGGAAGGGGCAATAAAAAGTTTACATCTCATGGGAAAAGAGGAAGTTTTGGTGAGAATGACTTGATTAAAAGTACAACAAAAATAAAGAACTCCATAAAACGTTATTGCTTTTTCTAGTTCACGACAAAAGTCTTCATAACTTGTATGCTTTTTCAAATGTTGTCACTATACAACCGTCGACTTGTACAAATGTAATAACTGAGATTTCATGTGATAGAACATCATAGATAGTGCATCACTGAAAAACAGGAGGAGGTTTATGCAAGTCTTTTTAAATTATTTTCCCCAAAACAATAGAACATCTGATTGACCAGACCAGTTTTTGCATATCTGTTCAGCTTTCCCTTCTACACCTACATAAAATTCAGTGAAACAGTCAGGTGACACCGAGTAAGTAAACAGACATAATTTATGAAGACTTCAGTAGGTTGTTAGAGAGCAAACAGCATCATAAAGACAAAGGAACACAGTGGAAAGGTCAGGGATAAAGCTAGGTTATCAGACAATATCAAACGTTCAGCTCCCTTCCGTTTTTAGCCAGAAATAAGAGAATTCATCACAGGACCAGTCAAAGTGATGATGGTAGCTTTGGGGGAGCTGCAGAGATTTAGGAGAATGTATTCAAGAGCAATTAGTAGCCCTGCTCTGCTCAAACATTTCCTTTATTGAATATTGGCTAAAATAAAGTTGCTGTTCTGGAGAGCCTGAAGGAAGACCTGGTTAGGTTAAGTTTGCCGCACCCAAGGGACACAGCAAAGATGTTGGAGAGACAACTCTGAGGAAATAGGACCAAAGTTCAGCAGAAAACAAATTCATAATTTATTGGCAAAAAATGTTTAAAAAAAATGAAATATCTTTCTTCCTTTTCACAGTTATGAGCTACCTTTTATTAGCCTTTCATCTGAGAAATATGTTGGTTTGTGATTTTGAAATTAAAAAAACTAGGAAGCAGTTTGAGGAGTATTATTTATTTATTTATTTTTTTGCAAGGCAATGCGTGTTTCTTTTCTGCAGATTTGATATTTTATATTGAAATTATGGCCATACAGGAATTAAATAAATGTAGACAAAATAGGTTACTTCTCAACAGAAAATCATTTAGATCAAAGTTTAATATAAAAATTCTTAATGAAATAAATCAAAAGTCAAAGAGATGAAAGCAGAAGTCATAGAACTCATTTCTCAGAATCTGTGGCCGCCAGCCTCATCAGCAGGACGTCGCTCTGGCTTCCAGTCAGTAAAGCGGATGGTATTTGATGACCTTCCTGCTTGGAGGCTTCCTGACTGAATGCTGTGAGCAGAAACGTGTTCAGATCAAATGACACAGATAATGTGTAGACTCAGAGTAGATTTATTCCTGATAGATGCTGGGCATTTATCTTCACTCTACTGAACTCAGTGGAAATAATTACCTGGCTGCATTTGTTCTAAAATTTTAGAAGATTTATTGTAATCACTGGAAAACGTTTGGGCAAACGGTTCTGTCAATCAGAGTGAGTCATTTCTGGAACAGTGTGCCGGCTAGGATCAGAGAGTGTTCCACCTACAGCGCTTTCAAAGAACATCTGAAACTGTTTATTAAAATTTTCCAGATGTGTTCTCATTTTAACTAAAAGTTAGTTTTTGTTTTTGTTGTTTTTTCTATCTTCTGTGAATGTTTGTTAATGTGATTTCTTGATTGTATGTTCATGATGTCTCCTTGTTGTTTGGGTCTTTCTGTCCTGGGACTACAGATGGAAATTAGCAATTATGCTATAATCTGGCTATAATCTACAGTCTGTATTGTTCTGACTGTTCATTCATGTGCACTGCCCCCTAATAAAGTACATCTGAAAGGGGGGGGGCTTTAGCCTAAAGGGTGAAAAAGCTACAATACTGCCTTTAATGTTCAGAGTGGTACTGGAACCATTTGAAGATAAACTAATTCAGAACCCTGCTAATATGTTGCTGCTGAAAACAGAAATAAACCTTTAAATGAGTGACTTTATCACCATTGTTAACACTACGACTCCCAGCAGAATTACATTCAAGCTAATCAACACATGCCAGAAAACGATCTGTCTTCTGTGTCCATGTACGGATGTTCTGATGAGCTGCTATTCTGAGCATGTTCATTTTTATCCTGTGGTGTCATGTTTTAATAATTATTTCAGACGAAAAAATCCCATTAAAAAGGCAGTTTCCTTGAGCTAATGACAAACAATCATCTGCATCAGTTTCATGCTCAGCAAGAGTGGCAGAAAACCTGTGGAACGAAGCAAACTGAGGCACAAAAGACAACACACAGGTTACAAAAGGTATTTCTCAATTTCAGTAAAAGAAGACTGAAAAAAACAAAACCTTCTCTGTGACAGGGTTTATAGAAGGGTGAAATTAATGGTGTAATTCTTTTCTTCTTCTAATAATTCCTAGTAATGGTGCAACTCATTTCTCTAATGGCATTAAATGTCCAAACTTTAGGTTTATATGTCATTCCTTTTGTTCTACTATAAATTACACATTTTTGGCTTGCTAATGTGCAAATACTCCATCAGAAACTTGTGAATTAAAGTTCAATGGTTTGTTTCTTTGTTTTTATTTAACTTTAAAACTAGTTTTTTTTACGGCAATAGTTTCAAGACAGTTCAAAGTGTCCCTTCTGTTGGTTATAAACACCAAAGGATGTAATGTGAAATTCAACAAGGATTATGGTTCCAACCCTTCTAATAGTTCTCTAGCACTGTTACCATGGATAAAACCAGTAGTCTAAAATAAATAGGGTTTAAATGTTGTTTTTTTCTCATTATTATGCTTCTGTTAAACTGTCCGTTAGGAAATGTTCTCAGATCTCTGGCAGCAGTGTTCTGGCAATTTTATAAGACTACAACAATTACAATTTATAAGATTATATTTTCATAACTATAAAAATAAGAAGCTAAGCATTTACTCTTCAGCAAACCCTGTTAAGAAAGAAATAAAAAAAAAAAAAAAACATTACAGCTCCAGATAGTCACTCTATTAGGATCACGCTATTTTTCTTTTTTTTTTGTTGTTGTTATTTGCTTTGATAAAGAGGGATATCTGAATTTTCGGGCTTTATTACTGTGAATTTATCTTCTTTCAACAAAACCAATCGACCAACTTTACTGCTTTGACAATCAAAACGCGTCCTCCCTTCTCTAAACACAACTGCAGGGTCAGTGGATTTTTTTTGCATATTTGTGAATATGCTGAGCATGTTGGACGGCTTTCTTTTTTAAGTTACAGGCTTTGTTTTAAGACTCAAGGCTTCTTCCTCCTCTGCCATACAACCCCTTGAGTGTAATAAAAAAACCCGACTCCTATCAGAACGCGTCTAGCACAGCTCAGCACTCCTAACTAGTGTTAGAGGTCACTCAGAGACCTGATCACAGTGAGGCAAAGGCAGACAGCAGGATCAAAGGCATCCAGATCGAAGGCAAATATCCAGGCAGGCATCGTTTGAAAGAAACATGAGGCAGAGGGAACTGGAGTCAACCACTTTCTGCACTTTAATGGGATAAAAAAAAGCTTTTTGTGTATTCAAATAATCTTGTATTGTAGCATATGTGACACTTCAAAGCTATAAAAGTGGCATTTTATTGTACCATAAGTACAGCAGATGCTTTACATCACTGTAGTGATCTAAATCATTGTAGAAGTGCTAACATTCCATTTCTGCTGGGCTCTTTTTTGTTTTGTTTTTTTGGTTTTTATATGGAAATACTTAGTGGGGTAAATTGATAAAAAGCAGATTGACAGATAACAGTTTGGTCAACTGCTGCCTGAGAGAAATCCCATCAGAATGAAAAGGTTTTAAGCCACAACATGATATCTTGTTTTTAATCAGCAAAACCTTCTCACAGGATTGGAAACCAGACTTCAAGCTCAATGTGGAGCCAATTTTGTTCTCAGCATGAGCTCATGCAGAGACAGGAGGCTGCAATGAAACAAGGCAAAACGGTTGAACAAGGAATCAGTACTAACAACAATTTAAAGAGAACAAAACAAACCTTTGAGTTGCTTGTGATTTCAGTTTACCTCCATCAGCTCAAACTTTGTCTTAGAAGTAGCCCCTCCCTGGGCTGAGATTTGTTGCAAGTTACCGCTTCAAACCTTTTAAGATACATCTGGAGACTGAGGTTTTTGCCCTCTCGTCATTATTTAACATCTCAATTTAATTTAGACAGGATGGATGGAGGCTGAGAGCATAAAACTTAAAGAACTGGTTGAGGTTCCTTATTTGTTTAGCTTTGGACTTTGGGCCATTTGAAAAGAAACATGATACTGTCAAAAAATTGATGATTAGGGTTATTCTCCAGATGGAAGACAGAGATGAAATAATATGGTGTACTTAGGGTGCAGTGAGCTGTTATTATTGGGCTACACTGATCATTGTTCAGGTCTTTTAGTCCAAGACATTAAATTACGACGTACTTAGTAGATTGGAGTTTGAGATAGTTATATTAAAAAAGTTCAAGGAGTGTGAACACCTTAGTAGGACACTCAAGTCTTTGGCTTATTTGAATGTGACAGTAGAATGGACAGTGAGAAAAGGTGGAGCAGAGGGGTGTTTCAAAAAAACTGGCTTAGTTTGTTGACTTAGTTTGGCCAACTCCTGGCTTTCCAAAGCTGGCTCGCTCTGGTTTAGTTGCCATGCCATCTAATCCAGCGACCTGAGCCTGGTCTGGACCAGGTTTAGAGCCAGCTAAGTTCAAACTATGTGTCTTCTTTGTTAAATCCAGCACCAGGGGGCCCAGTAAATGAAGCAAAGGGTATGAGCGCCATCATTTGGTCTAAATGTACAGTACAATCAAAAATGGCAACAAGTTATAAGCTGCACATCATGTAATTAATTTCATGCAATAGAATATTATATATGTTATCTTAATTTAGTTAATTGCAATTATATACAGTTATAAGTTATGTATTAAATGTATTTAGTTTTCACCTGTTGTTAAGAAGCTTAACTCACTGCTGACGTTACTGTTGGAGTTAGATGTGAGGAAAGTGTTAATTTCACGGATTGCAATATTATGACATTTTTTTAGTGCAAGCTGACTGAATCTTAATTAAAAGCAATTTAGGACTCAAGACTAAAACTAGAATAAAATGGGAAATAAGCATTTGACTCCATTTTTACTAAACTAGTTAAAATTCTCACTACTTTACAGAAGAGACACTTAATATTTATTTAAAAATGTTGTCAAAATGAACACTGCTTAAATATCATGTTATTTGGTTAATTTTTTTGTGTAAAATGAAAAAGGTGGCAATTAATGCATTTAAAATATCAACTTCCAGAACCTTTCCCTGGTTATTATTCATTTTTATTTATTTCCCTTTTATTTTTCAGTTAAATATCAGTGGTTTCAACTCTTTTGTCTTTACATGTTTCTCATTGAACTCTGTGCTCTCTGCATATGTGAACAAAAATACCGATTAGTGGAACCTCTGTTGAAATAATGACAATCGACTCAGGTGTCTTTCATGGGAAACCCACTAATCTTGCTTTGACATAATGTGCCTAAGATGAGTCAGAATTAGGCATTTAGGTCTAGCTTTTTCTGAAATGCCCTTCAAGGCTTTATCTGCAGAAATGAGGGCGTTGCTCCAGGTTGCTAAGGTGAAAGGGAAAGTTCTAGATTTACTGGTTCATCAGCATGCCAACCCTCAGCTATGGTCGTGAGATATGAG
>JAUZNJ010078001.1:0-24493 GCA_034780135.1 Jordanella pulchra
TGCATGTACTGGGTTAGGCAGGGAAATCTATTGGCACACCAGCCCCACCAAGAATTTTTCTCACCAGCCGCCACTGAACAAGCCTCTAACTGGCCTCCATGACTGTTGTTCAGTAGGAAGCCTTTGCTAAAGAGAAAATGCAATGAAAGACATGCAAACGGAGGACATGGATTACTGGAACTATCCCCTGACGTCTGAAGGGACCAACATAAGCTAGTTCGGCATTAGGCTGCATGAGGGAACCTTGAAAGTCAACATGTACTGTGACATCCTGAAGCCGAGCGTGACCGCCTAGCTTCAGAACAAGAACATATATAACAACCATGAGTGGTTCTAGACAAGGAACAGTACCTCTACAGAACCGGTCCTGGTACCTGTACTAAAAAAATAAGACATGCACTGGCACAGAAACTGTAACCGATTGGTCCCTTTGAACCCTTTCAACCAATAGCCATAAAAAAAGGAAGTTTT
Organism: Jordanella pulchra; assembly: GCA_034780135.1. NCBI lineage: Eukaryota > Metazoa > Chordata > Actinopteri > Cyprinodontiformes > Cyprinodontidae > Jordanella > Jordanella pulchra. The sequence continues at coordinate 472 of JAUZNJ010078001.1, forward strand.
CATCTGTTTTAGCTTCAGCCATGATTGGCAAGGATCATATTCATTTCATCTGCTGGATCAGGAATTAACTGTTGTCCTGATTATTTGCCCTTCCTCATGTTTTCAACAACTGCTATACATAACAACCCAAAACACACCTTCAAGACTGTTGCTGCCTTGCTAAAGAGACTGCGGGTAAAGGTGCTAGACTACAAAGCTTGTTTTCAGACCTACACCCTGTTGAGCTTCACTGGGTCATCCTCAAATGGAAGGTGGAGGAGCTGAAGGTGTCCCTCTATGATTTGGTCATGGAGGAGTGATGTCATCTATTCAGTGTAAAATGTTCATAAAAATAAAATATTCATTAGAATTAAGTATGTTTTTCTCTTTTTTTACTAAATCAGTTCATTAATCTATCACTCAGATCTGTTTCACACATAAAAGAGGTTTCTTGTCACAATTCATCATAATTTATATGATTTAATATTAAAGCTAGAAAAAGAAAAAAGCAGCAAATTGGAAAATTATTTCTGATGAATAAATGAATGATCTGTATTTCAGAAATGGGTTCCTAATTAAACAGAACCTCCATGCTCTGATCGGTGTCTCCTGTCAGCTGTGGCTCTGGGCATTGGGGTTTGTGAGGTTTGGATCAAAGCAGTTTTCTGCTGAAACTGAGCTGATTAAAGCACATCTTCTAGAGCTCCTGTCTTTCATAAAAGTCCTTCAGCGCTCTGCTTCCTCTAACGTCACTCCATCAGTCTGTCCTCCTGCCAGCTGTCTTCTGTCCTCACAGTTTCCCACTTCCTCTTAGTTGATCTGTTTCCTTGTAAACTTTCCTTCCCAGAGGAAATTTGCTATCAGAGGGAGAAATGTATGGAAAGACGTTTGTAAAGTTATATCTACTCACATATTCGCAGCAATATTTTAAATTATTATTCTGTAATAAGAGGAAAAACTTGTCAACATACAATCACAAGTATTTCACTCAAATTTTATGATTTGCTTCATTTTATTACATAAAAAAAATCCCATTTACTTTTTTTACATAATTTTAACACAAACCTGTAGAAATAATATTACATACTGCATATTTATAGATTTCATATTGCTTATTTATTTAAAACACAGATGTATGTATTTAGTATTAATAAAGTATAATTACTCAAAATGCATACTAATAAGTACATTTATTTAAAAAACAAAAAGTTTATTCTTTGAATTCCTTAATAACTGGGTTTACCTCTATGCAATTCAAACAATGAACTTAATGTATTTTAAATAAAAATACTTCTGTGTGTATAATTCATATATTTATTTATATTGCCCTATTTAAAAAAAAAATGAACTACTAAGTGAAATAATTAATTTCCAAACTAAATATTTAACCTGTTAGTCAAATAATATTTAGTCATTTAAATATTTTGCTTCAAATTAAATATTTAGTTTGAATCTAAATATTTGGGTTGAAGCTGAAGATTTACATTGCAAATTAAATATTTATTCCTGAAGATTATTTTTATTTTATAAAGCTATTTATATAATATATATATTATAAATGGCCTGTACTTAAATAGCACTTTTCCAAGCCAGCAGGCTTAACACCACATTCAGTTATTCACACACCCTGATGATGGCCGTCACAACCACACTGAAATATAGCGCTGGGGATTGAACCGCTAACCCTTGCATCCAACCCCAGTGTCGCCTCAGATATATTAACTATTGATTCAAACATTTATCTGTAAAACTAAATATTTACTTCCAAATCAATTATTTTTTTCCAATAGCTACATATTTACTTTCAAATTAAGTAATAATTTCTGAAAACTAAACATCTATGACTAGAACTAATTACTTAGCTTAGCTTAATCAACAAGCGAAACATTAAGTTTACATTTATCGTGCTCATTAAATGTTGTGTTTGGAAACGTGATATAAATACATTTTTGAATGATATAGGGATGGCGTAACTTAGAAAAACTAAACCCCAATTATTTTCTTATTACAGGCTAAAATATTGCTGTGAAGACTTGACTAGATAAGTTCAGAAATGGCTTTCCATAGTCAGGCACCTCCTGACCACCCAGAGTCTCTCATCTCCTCCCTTAAAGCCACACAGCTTCCATTTCTAGCTTCCACCACGTCGTCCTCTTCATTGTCGCCTATCAGCTGTTTACTTAAAAAAAGCAACTTGTTATAGTTAAGTTTCCCAAAAAGTAACTGAAATAACTAGTTAGCAGGTAACTACTGTCTACTTTAAGTAGACTTCTACATATGAAGTGATGCTGTCACTTCTTATAGGGCAAATGTTGATACGTTTGGGCAACTTTTCTGTTATCTCAACTTTTAACACAACTGGTGGGTTAATTACTAAAATATGAAATGTGTAAGATTGTTTAGAAGCGTAAAAATATTTAGATTATTTCATGAGAATAAGTACATATCTTTACCATTAGTGTGTGCTGGTACCAGTGAGTCATGAGGCTCAGTTGTAATGTATATTTATGTAGATGGATTATGGTAAACTTGATATATTTGAACGTTAATCAGCCTAAATTGACTATAAAAAGGTTGTAATGCTAAAAAGTGATGCTTTAACCATTGCAGATAAACGACCTCAGCTAGAGAGCACTTCCAGTATTTCCATATAAAAGATAACAGTGTTTTTAATATAACACCAAAGACGTAAAGAACAATGGTTCGGGAAAACGAAGGCACCTCGTTGTGTGTTTGAGCGCAGGGTCGATGTAAGGAGCTTCATTAGTGCTGAGCTGCTCGTAAACGACATGGATAAAAGTTTTTTCCTGGATATTGTGAGCAAATCACAGGAACGTTAAGTTTATGACTTTACAGAGCGTAAATTAATGTTGATGGTTTCCAGTTTAGGAACACGATCATGGAATATTAAATAGTTAGAATACTTCATTACGGGCGTGCAGGTGGTGCAGTGGTTAGAGCGCACGACCCATGTATGGTGGCCTTAGTCCTCGACGCGGGCGACCCAGGTTCGAATCCGGCTTGTGGTCCTTTCCTGCATGTCTCTCCCCCTCTCTCATCCCCCCTTTCCTGTCAGCCTACTGTCAGAAAAACGAGCCACTAGTGCCGTAAAAAGCTCTGTTCTCAGCTCCCACATCACCACTGAAATCTTCACCATTCACTCACCTTTGAGGATATTCTAACTCCCTTCATCGAATTCACTTTACTGACTAAATTTAACGACACACCTTGAGTTTATAGCTTCAGACTCGTCACCTTATTAGTCAGTCTTTTAGACTCCAGGACATCTGTGAAAAACTCCTCCTTCCAGATAATTCTTATACCATCTCTGTTTCCATCCACACCTGAGAACCTGAACCCTGATCATACCATTTAAAGCTCGCTAACTTCTACTCTCTCCCTGATGAAAAGTGAAATCAGCATCTCCATTAAACTTTGCTGCAGAAGGAATGAAGTGCTCGAAGAAAAGTGCTGCTAAATGGCTGCATTGACAGAGGAGTTCAGAAAACCCAGTGGACCAGAACCAGCAGATGACAAATCCCATCACAGACAGTGGAGAATTCACTGTGGACTTTAAACACAGTGGATTCTGGGCCTCTACACTCTTGATTTCCAAATGAAATGTAAACTTTATTCTGATATCAGGAGCAGCAGTCTGGTTCTGCTTCTAATGTAGCCCATATTTAGGATCGGTTTGTGTGTCGTGGACCTTGATGCTCTGACTCCAGCCTCGCTTCACTTCTTGTGAATCTTTTCCGAAATCTTAGATGTTTTTTTCTTTACAATTCTCTCCAGGCTACATTTATCCCTGTTGCAACTGTTTCTACCAAACTTTTTCCCTCCACTCAACTTTCCAGCACTCCTCCTGGAGCTGCTCAGTGACTATCATTTACAACACATTGACATAATGATCTTTTTAAATGGTCTGACATCACTTTGAAACTCTGAAATACTGTATTTCAGGTTTTTAATTCACATTTGGGACAAAAACAGAGGGAAATCCGATCGGTTCACTTGTTTCGTTTCACAGTCATGTAATAAATGCAGAGCTGTGTTTATAGACACTGCTGGTCGAGTGTTTATCACCAGATGGAGCTCATCACTCGGATCAAAATCCTCCTGATAGCAAATAAAACTGGAGGTCAGAACAGCGGGGAGCGTTCACAAACACAAACCCGCAGTTTGAAGCAGAGCTTATTCATCAGACTGCTGATGGATGTTGGGATAAGGAGGCCGGTTCAGTTCCAGTAATGGGACTAAACAGAACCAGTTCTAGTAAAACATGGAAACGACTCTGTGCAGAATTCATGCCGGGATGTTTTTGTTTGGAACAGACAGTATTTGCATCTGGACCTGAATCCGCACCGGGTTTTAAATGGATTAATAAACAGAATTAAAACCCTGCAGAGTTTATAAATCCAGCCTCCATGCTTGGAAACACATTTAGTGGTTCTGGTTCATTTCCTTTAACAAATGGTTCCCTTACTTCAGCCTCCGTCTGCTTGGTACCAATAAACAAACCCTTTTTTATCTGTATTACCTTTTATCTCTGTAATACTTTTATGTAGATGATTTGAATCATCAAATCTGACTTTTAATCTCATTTAAACCTCCTGAGGTTTTATATTCCAGCCAGTTTTTATCATTTTGGTTCTGATCTCTGTTTGGACCAGCAGCCTACGATGAATTATGACGTAAACAGAATTTGAAATACATCCTTTAAATCCTCAGTAATCGAATCGGATCCAGAACCTCCTCCTGAGCGATCCGAACTACCAAGCAGAGGGATCCAGCAGAATGTTGGAGGCGTGGCTTCATCTTGAACTGGTCCGATTTGAGGTGAACCTCACTAACCTCTGCTAACCAACTGATGGAACCAGCAACCAGTCAAGGTTCTGCTGGTGGAAACAGGCTAAAGTGGGTTAGTAGGGGAACAAAGAACTGGTTCCAGCACCTTACAGATGGTTCTGTCTCAGACCCGAGTCTGGATCGGGTCGGATCAGATATGGAGGCTTAACAAACAAAAAGGGGCGGGGCTAAAGCCAAAGAGCATCAGAGAATCTGGAGACCATCTGAAGAGCTGACAGGAACATCTGGATCAGAACTTTTCCAGGATGCTGGTAGAATTTTCTTAAAACACAAGGACCGGATGATAATGTGATGATAAGACCTTGTTGTGTTTGATTATTTAAAATTCCAAAGTCTGCAGGATCCTCTGCATCCGTTTGGACTCGTCAGGGTGAAACCTGCAGCAGCGCGTTGACCGGACCGAACCGGCCGGCCCGCTCCCGGGTCAGACCCACCTTGGTCGCAGTAAAGGCCTCCCCAGCCCTCCTTGCAGTTGCACTGCCAGGGCTGCTGGCAGGTCCCGTGGATGCAGTTCGGGTGCCGCACGCACTGGTCGCAGTGTTTCCCCTCCCAGCCCTGCTTGCACTTGCACGTCCCGGCTGACTCGCAGAAGCCGCGGTCTTCGCCACAGCCTCCTGCACAGATGGCTGATGGGAGGAGGAGTAGGAGGGTGATTGTAGAGAAAGAACGCGAGAAAGGAAGAGAGAATATTACCAGGAGTCAGAAGGTCCCTCGCACACATTTTTCATCTTGGTATCTACAGTGAGGGCAACTGATCGGCTCTCTAATCATTACCAGTGAATCTCTAACCCAAAACCTCAGCCTAAACCAACGGTTAGCAAAAAGAAAGTGAGTACCAGTAAAATATGTCCTCACTTTGCTACAAACGGTCAACAAACATAGAAACACAAAACATAAAATATAAAACAATCAATACATTTAGGAAAACTAGAATAAAAAAAAACATTGAAAAAGAAAATATACATGTATGTATAAATATTTAAGAAAGAAAAATGTGCATCATGTTTGATTTTAAGGCTCCTTATTGTTGATCTGAGATGTTGTGGAGGACAAGTGGAGAAAAATGGCTGAATGTGTTCGATTATAAAGGTTTTAAAAGGGATTTTCTGTTGAACTGGTAACCAGTGCTGACCTCCGTCCTGTTAGAAGCCATTCTGGATCTGCAGTTTATTCAGGGGCTCTTTTGGCAATTAGTCCTCAATTTGATGGTGAAATGGGGAAAAAAATGGTCCTTACTCTGGTGCCAAAACAGGAGAGCACACACACACACACACACCCACACACACCCACACACACACACACACACCCACACAGACACACACACACTCAGACTCCTCCCCTATAAGTGCTTGTTAAGCGCTGGACGAAGCAGCTGGCTCACACAACAAAAGCAACACATGCTGTCTCCTTTCACGCACGGAAGCACACATTAAGTTCCAGCGCGTGTCCCTGTTAAAGGAGCAGGCTGGGGGCCAACCGGGGCCCCGACCGTGGGGCCCATTGTTGAGCCCAAAACAAAGGAAAAGACCTCAGAGCCAAACACATTAACACAAGCTGGAAACGACAGAAGCTCTGAGATCTTTTGGTCTGAAGACGGTGAGCAGTTTCATGGCTGCCTTACAAAACATGAAGCTTTCCTCGAACCCCCTGTAGCCTGGCAACAGGCTGACATGGAAACTAAGGAGCAGGAAGAGTAGCATCACACTGTGTAGCTACGCTAATTTGCCGTTCTTGGAGTCAGAGAACTCACGGTCCGTGCAGTACTGTCCACTCCAGCCCTCCAGGCAGTGGCGGTTCCCCTCGGCGTCACAGTGGTAGTGGCCGAAGGTGTCGTTCCGGGGCCGGCAGTAGGCTGAGCAGTCCTCCCCGTGGTAGTTCTCGATGCAGACCACCCGATAGGAGAAACCCAGCTCGCTCTGGTTGTCCTGGCGGACATGGGACCATTTCTCCCCGACGGTCTGCCGGCGGAAGCTCGCCTCCCGGCTGAGCAGGTTGTTCTGGTCCCCTGGATCAAAAAGTAGGCAATTTAAAAAAGAGGATGTTAAAACATTTGTAGAAGAATCATAGGAAATTTCAAAGTTGTATTAAAAACCTAAATCTGTGATCCTCTGAGCCAAATGGATCAGTCAGAATAATAAGGTAGATGATAAACTTCTGGTGAATCAGTTTTTGTAATTCCTGCAGAGTACCAGATTCTATCATCTCAACACTCTGGTGTCACTGCTGTCTGATTCTGCTCTTCAAGATGCTTCAAACAACCAGGAACGAATCTGCTCTGCAGGCTGGATAGTCGAGCTCACACCCCATGGACCAACGGGCCTCCACAGCTGAACACAGATTTAAAAAAAAACTCCAGAGCTTCCCGGAAAGATGGAACCTCGATGTGACCAAACATAATGTCCTTAGTAACTTCAGCATCTTCTTCTTTAGCTGATCAGATTGTCCATCCATCACAGATGCCTGGTTCTCCAGCTCCTATTGTCATCCTCTCAGTCAAACGTTTCACCAGAACTGACATGAAAAACTTCCAATTTCTTGAATCAAATCAAATGAGTCACTGGGTAAACCAATTACATTTTATGAAAAGGTTAAATCAAGCACGATTGATATTTTATTTCGAAACTGTTGAATGTATATCATTTGTTTGTGATTTAATGCCTCTATCTCCAGATTTCAGTATTTCAAAAGCTTCCAGACCTCAAATTAAAGTTTTCAAAAATTTAACTTTGTAGCTTTTTCTGTTTCAATCTGACTGTGGAGCATAAACATGTTTTCTTTCGCCGCCTGGCGGTGAGGTCGCGGCACAGCAGCCGCAGCTGTAATTTTTACCTGTAGCCTTCAGACCCGAGGAGTCTGCGATCCAGGCCTCTAGAATCAGAGAGAAAGAGCCCTGCAATGTCCAGGAAACAATGATCAATCATTAATAATCACACAAGCCAGCAGACAATACACATGCACACGCGATAATGAGCGTGTCGAGGTCAAACACGTATTTTATCCCAACATATTATGTAATAATGATTGTTTGTCACCAGAAGCATAGATAATGTTTCCTTTATGATTTAGTTGCACCTTTTGCTTCATTACTTTAAAAAATAAACATATATGTGGAGATTTTTATCCGTAATAAGAACCTGGATAAATCCTAATCACTTACCGGCCACTTAAAGGTAACATTCACCCTCATCGGCGCGCTCTCGGCGATGGAGCCGGGGTCTGCGCTTAGCACTTCGCTGCTTGCGTTCCCGTACGTGCACGGCGGCTCCGGGTTGATGACGTTCTGCGAATGTTTGAGGCATATGCGGAAAAAGATGCGGCAGTCGCTGGACTGTCGGCAGATGCTGAGGGAGCTGCTGAAGGAGTGGACCTTGAGCTCGAAGACCGCCTTCGGGGGTTGCGTGAGAACCTGAAAGTAGAAGAGAGTTCAGACACAGAGGAAGTTTATAGAAGTAATATTAGTAGAGGAAACATTTATTTCTAAAGGTTTTCTGCAGAAAACTCTCAGGCTGACACGTTTAAAAATTGGAAATCAAGCTCTATGAAGCTAAAACCGCAGGGGGGGTGGGGGGATCTCTGCACGCTGTGCGTAAAAAGCGCACACCTTCTCAGCTTTCTGCTCTCAGGGCGAGCGACAGGAAAGCCGCGCACCTCTGCAGGTAGACCCTCTGATGGGCGGTCAGAACTACTCACCGTCTGCGCCGAAACGAGCAGCAGGAGCCACGGCAGGAACAAGCGCGCCATGTCGGAGCACCGGGCACCCGATGCTCAGTTTATCTGAGCGTAAAAAATCCAAACTGGGTAAAACCAATAAATACAAAAAGAACGAAGAAAAGAAAAACAATAAAGAAGTAAAATGATGACAAACTTTGGGAAGAGAGAAAAACCAAACCGCTGTGTGATAAGATAAACACGTTTCTGGTCTGAGCTCTCCTGTCTGCCTGCTGCGCTAAAAGGAAACTAAACTGCGGCTGTTTGAACTCTGGACTGCGGCGGCTGCGGTCTCACCTCCTCTTTATACCGAGGGGGGAGGAGAGGGGGGAGGAGCGGGGGGCCGCTGTAAAAAGAGTCCACCTGAAACCGCTTCCCATCAACCGCAAGAAAAGGAGGAGAGGGAGAGAGCATGAGTAAAAAGGTTCTGTTTTACTGTCCAGCTGGGTTCTGTCCGTTCGGTCCGGTTCTGTTGGGGAAGAAGCACGCGGACAGAGGATGGGTGAGGGGCCTTCTAATACACACTGTCAGGAAGCAGCGGGCTGAAGGGACAAACGCTCCGAATCTGGACCGGAACCAGCAGAATCCAGGACCTGATCACAACTGGAGCGCTGTCTCTGTAGAAAACCCTCATCTTTAAAACACCAACAGAACCTCCGTGTCATGATGAAACAGAACTTTAAAACAACTGGAAGATACCTGAGCTTCAAACATCAAATTTAAAAGTATTTTCTGCTTAAATTGTTTCTTGTTTTTTGGGATTTAAACATTAAACTTGCTCCAAAATTCTACTCCCCAAAGACAATCTGCGGTTTATGTTTTGAGTCTGGTGCAGAACTCAGTCTGTGGGTCCGTTTGGACCCATATCGTCCTGTTCTGAATCATTTTCAGAAACAAGGTCCAGCATACAATATGTTTACAGTGAACTGCTGACAAACATAAACACCGAAATGATGAGTTTCCAGCTTAAAACTCATTTTTCCTTCAGTGGTCCCTGCGTTTTCTTCTTCTTTTAGTTCTTTTGTTTGTTTTTTGTTTGTTTGTTTTTGTTTTGTATAGTCCATAGCTTTGTAGGTTTCGTAGATATGGAAAGGTGAAGCGTTATACTTCAGTTATAAAGGTTGTTATGCGTTATATGGGCCGAACTTCCCCGAAGTTCGGATCTTCAGCAGCTGTTCTTACAGAACCTAGTAGGTTCTGTAAGAACAGCTGCCTTGTCTGGTTCCTACAGAACCTCCTGTCAACACAATCTGCGCTCTTAATGAAGCTCTGCAGAAACTCAGAACCAGATGTGCGCGTGCTCACAAGCCTCCTTTATGTATTTGTTACCTCAATAAGTGATGCGCGTGCTTTTAGCCCCCGAGCAGTAGCACGCCGTGTGCACACTCACACGTGTCCATCGGTGTCTCGGAGGTCGCGTGCGCATCAAGCCTGCCAGAAACATCAACTTCATCCTAACGCACGCGCGTGTCGAAATCAGTATCAGCGCGTGCTGCTATATAAAGCGTCCTTATATTCGATCGCGCGCCATCTGTTGATCGATGCCAAGCACACCCACCCCCAATTAAGCACGCGCTTAGCCCCTTCAGCGTTTTGATATGCAGATGAGCCGAAAAGACAAAGTTTTACTGATCTCTGATTGGCTGTTAGTTAGCTGACTTTGAGCCATTTAACTTTATTGGCTCCTCTGAATTTCATTGTTTTATTCTGTGGTTGTTAAAACCAGCGGCGAGCATTATACCGCACCGTTTGCTTCACGTGCGCGCAAATGGTCCGAAAAGATGAGGTGAGAAAAGCCACGGAGAGTGGCGCGTGGCTGCTCGGAAGGGGGAAGGGGTGGTTGCTGCTGTCCCGGAGATCGTGGGAAAGTCTGCTGAAGTGTCAGAACCAACACCCGGACACACAGCAGCGCGTGAAACAAACGGAGCAGCGCGAGCGCATAACGGAATAAAGAAAAACAGAACCCAGAAACTGTTCGCACCTCTTAGCCCCGCCTTCTAAGATCGGAAATCCGTCTTCATAAAACATCTTAACCTTAGAATGGATGGAGAACATTTTTGAAAACCAGTTTGTTACATCTTTGTTTCTATCTCATAAAACTGCGTGCACCCACCCACTGTATTTCCATCCTGTTCGTGGTTCTCCATCTAAGGTTTGCAGCTTCTAACCGCATTTCTTATCCTGATTTTGCTCCACATATCTTGCCCATCAACTCTGACCAACTTCCCTGTCACCAGAGAAACACGAGAAAAGTCCCTTGAAACATTCAAACATTGGAGTTGATGAAAAGATTGGCTTCTGGTCTGAAGCTGAGTTAAAACCAAAGAAAAACAGACAAAACTTCCAGAAAGTCTGAAGATCTGATTATCAGAACTATGTTTCAGACATGATGGGAATGCCTGAGTCGATTTTTAGGCTACTTGTATTGGTCAGATAAGTAAGTCAATTAACCGACAGAATAAACATAAATTAGTTATTTGGTAATTATTTATTTATTATTTTACTTATATGTTATCTTATTTCAAATGCATATGAACTGATTAGCTTATTTTAAGGTAAAAAAATTCTCATCAAATCTGTTTATCTACCCGCTCAAATTAGGAGAAAAACGCTTTTTTTGTGAAATATTTTGCTTATTTTCAGATCAGTTTTTGCAGGAAGGGTTGGGTAATAACCATAAAGATGAGCAGGTCCCCCAAGAGGTAAGATCCGAATCTTATAGGACCCGATTCAGCGCAACTCTGAGCAACAATCAAGACCCACGTGAGTCCAGTTGGTGCCGCTGGAGCCGTTGCCCTCCGAGTGGGAGTGGGGCTGAATTCATTCGCGCTTTACACTGAGCCTTGTGGGTTGGGGTTCACACCTACCTGCTGACTGTGTCAGGTGACAGAAAGCCACACGAGGCCCCTTCATCCGACACGCGGCCGCGTGCCTTCAATGGTCTCCGCGGTGGCGCGCGCAGTTCTCCGTTTCATGTTAAAATGCGGCTTTTGTTTGGCGCAGAATGCGCGCTGCTGCAGCTGTTTAAAGGGGGCGGCGGGGGGTGCTGGAGGTGTGAAGCTGGGAACGTCAGGAGCTTCCTGCCTCCCACCGTTTGTCTCCCTGCATCAGCAGAACTGCAGGAAAAACGGGCGCGTCTTGAGCTTCACTGAGGTCCAGAGTAACTCGCTGCTCCAAGCACTGAGAGACACTGAACTGTTCACAACTGGGATCAGTGCAATTAAAATTAAAGTGATAAATAATTATCCACATGAAGCAAATACAAAAGAGAAAATAATTAAAAAAAATAAACTGTATACTTTGGAACATAGGATAAACTGTCCACTGTTGCTCAGGAGGAAAATTCAGTCCAGTCCTGGAATATGAAATAATATTTTCATAACAACTATTTCAATATCCCAAAATAACATTACAATTTCTGCATGATATTTTGACCAGGAGGGGGGAAATATATATACATTCAGTCTGATTATTTATTTCTGTACATAAATCTGAGGTTGTTGCTCTGAAAACAGCATTTTTAATTTCTTCGTAATTAATAATTTTTCAAATTATACGCCAATTTTTCTTCTAAAAAACAAACATTCTTTGTAAATAACAGTTTTTGCAGCATTGTTTCACCGGTAAAACTGTAGAAAGAGAATGGACAGCACAAAACTATTCCTGGTGTTGCTGATAAGTTCAAGGAATCAAAAAAAAACTTCATTTCCTTTGGTTTATTTCAAAAGTGTTTAAAAGTACTGACTCAAAGCAGCTCTGACTGGTTGATCCAGTTTAACATCTTTGATTCAAACAGGTAGATGACAGAACCAAAGGCTTTATGAAACCTGCCCGAAAAGAAACCCGATGGGCCATTGAGGCATCTGGCAATCAGAACTTGAATCAAAATCTTGAATGGACCCATCATCTCCAAGTTCTGGTTAGATTTGTTGCTTCTGTATCGTTTTACTTCCAGTTTTTCCTTCCACTAAATTTTCCATTAATATGATTGTATACAGCAGCGTGTGAACATCCAGCTTCTTTAGAAACGACCTTTTACCCCTTTGTGTGTCACGTCAGCAGACCAGAACCAAACACTTCTCCATTAACAATAACTTTATAAAATCCTCAGTTAGTGAGAAACTGAAGTTTGGACATTCATCAACTGACAGCTGTGACCATGAGAGAACACAAATAAACCAAACAACCTAAACTGGTCCCAGTGATCCCATTCTGCTGCTTCACCCTGAGGTTCCAGAAGGAAGCTGGTTCGGATCCATTCTATGCTGGGAGGCCAGTAACTCGGGTCGGGTTGCTGAGATGAAGGAAAAAGGAGGTGTTCTGTTTCAAAAGGTTCCTTTTTGTTTTATCAACAATTTGACACAGAGTTCTTTTCTTTTTTAAAAAGTTCCTCAGATTTGGGTCAATTTGATATAGAACCCAGAATCCAGTCCAGTCTCACCCTAAAAATAAAACCCAGTTTCAGCTTAAAGACACGAAGGTCCAAGAGAAATAAAACCGGAAACATACACTTTAGAAAAATGTATGTTTTAGAAAAAACTATTTCTGAATGAAATGAAGATTTTTAAAGAAACAAACGAAAACACAAACAGCTGAAGTGGAAATAAGAATTTAACTTTAATGATCATTAAGTTTCTTATTCCTCCATTTTTCCATTCAGTTTTTCCTTCGTTCTAGGTGTTTTTTAGACCTGTTCTTCACGAACCGTGTCAACGTTTCATCTCCGGTTCTCTGTGCAGGTTCATCATTAAAAAGGTGGCTCTCCATCATGGTGAAATTCTTGGACCTCCATAGATCAGATGCGGTTCTGAGGGCAGCAGATGTTTCTCTAGAACTGCTGGACTTTCCTGCTTTCAAAAAGTTTTTTATTTTGTTCTTGGTTTCTGCTAAAAACAAAACCTTCTGGATCCAAATTCTACTGAGGCGATGCCTTCAAGTAGAGCCTGCAGAGAAGTTTACAGCCTATAAACAGAAGGAAAACCTGCAGCTAAAACTGCTTCCAGGTTATTTATGAAAGTGGAAACTAGAACAAAAAAAAAAAAACAAAAAAGCTCCTGCTGAGAAAACCCGTTTCTACTCGTTAAGATGGAAGAAATCAAGTTCAAAGCAGCGGAGGAAAGGTTGTTAGACTCAAATAAGATGTTTGGGTTTGTTTATTGATGCCCAGATTAAAAGATGAAGACAACAGGAGTCGCCTCAGCACTGAGGATGGATGTCCCCCTCAATAAAGGACACATCAGATACCGGTACAGCTCAATGAATTAGATCATCACTTAAAATCTTCAGTCAAACCAACCTAAACGGCTATGAGGAAGACTGCTGAGTGGACAGATGATCAGAAGAAGAGGGATTTGCTGCTATAGACGCTGGTCGTTCATAGAGTGATGCATCCAAACATAATGACAGAAAGTCAAGTGGAAGGAAAAAATGCAAAGCATCAGGAACGGTTACGGCCTTCAGGGATTGTCAAGCAAACCTGTTAAAGAATTAGGTGGAAGTCAGCAACAGGAAGCGGAGACGTCGGAGGAGCTGAAGTGAAAAATAGAACAAGTCCTGAGCCGATCAATAACAACACAGAACATTTCTGTCCTAAAAAACAGGTCTAATCGCTCTGAGCTAATGTTCAGATGAGCTAAGTGTTTGGTACCTGTTACAGTGGAACAGAACCACCAACATTAACAGAAATAAGGTGAGTTTCTGAACGTTTGGAGGATTTTCTGAGATGCTTCCTGTGACCGAGCTACTTGCTCGGCGGTTCCACGGGTTTATGAGTTCTGAGGAGGAGGAAGTGAAAATCAAACATCATAATGAGGCGGATCAGTATCAGCAGCAGCGCCTGAACGTTCACCGGAACCGCCGCAGGACGCTCAGAGCTCGTTTAAACAACAATGATTCTTTATTTCTAGAGTTTACAAAATGTTCTGGTTCTGTGAGCGGCTCCCCCTGCAGGCAGAGGGAATAAACTGCAGTCGGTCAGGTCCTGTGAGTGGAGGAGGGAACCAGAGCTGGAGAGGCGATAGCAGCGCTGGTCCTGGATCAGCCTCGGGCCACCAACAACAAGGTCCAAACTGACCCGATTCTTCGTTTATTTTAACCAATCAGCAGCTTACAGAACCATCAGCGACACCAAGACGACCCAAGGAGGGGCTTTCAGCGCCCGCTCTGTCTCTGATTGGTCCAGAGACGACCAATGTCTGACACAGCCCACTGACTCGTGAAGGCTCAGGTTCAGTACGCAGGCCCCGCCCCTCACCGCACGCAGGGCTGGGATTGGTGGAGCAGTGTGAGTGGGAGGGGCTCTGTGGCGCCCTCACTGCTGTTTGGAGCGCCAGAAGCGAGTCGCGATGGAGCCTAGAGAGAGTCCCTGCTTCTTCTGCTGGGAGAGATCAGCCAGTCGTTGCTCCTCCTCCTGCAGGACGGAACATGAGGTGAGAACCAAAGACAGAACCTCCAGGAACAAAACCCAGACGACTCGTCCTCCTACCTGGGCCAGCTGGGCCTGCCTGCGTTTGAAGGCCTCGATGGGATCGTCCTCCAGAGCGTAGTTCTCCAGAACGCTTCGGACATCGTCCACTCCGCTCAGAGCGATGGCTGATGGCAGGAAGAGAGAAAGGAGATTAGACAGCGCCGGAAAGAAAGACCTTCTTATTGCTGCAGCCGTGGGAAAAACAGAGTACAGCCTCTGTCAGCAAAGCGGTGGCTCTGAGTTCAGAAGGTTCTGATGCTCAGATTTCATGGAGAGTTTGTTTAGATAAACCAGAATCTGTTTCTTCCTCAGAGTCGCATCATTCTGTCACAGTTAACTTTGTTCGTTATGATGTAGAAATTAAAGAGCAGCTCACATTTTATATCCTGACTTAAATAGTAGCTGAAATACAAATATTTTTGATGAATGTTATTAAAGGTAAGGAGAACATGTGGGTTCCAGTGGTTCCTCCTGAACGTTGTTTCACTGTCAGAGTCACTGAAACTTTTCACATTTTCTAAACTGTTTCCAGCTGTTTGCTGCTTCTGTATTTTTTCCATGTTTTAATGCCATGTTTGTTTTCCTTTGCTTCCACCCTTTAGTAACAGATTTAAAGAACCTGATCATTATTTTTAAAAAGGTTATCAATCTCTTAAAAACTAGAAAAGCACTCGGAGAGCGCAGACCTCCACCAAGCAGCTCATCCCCCGACATACTGTGACCCCCACCTTCACAGCGGATCCAGATCGTTACCAAAATAGTTCCTGTATCCGGATCATCACCAAAAGTTAATGGATTGTTCCGTAGCCCACGGCGCACCTTTGGTGAAATGAGGAGGTTCAAGCAGCACAAAGATTCGCACAATAAAAGCCAGTGAGCAACACGGATGCCAGACCAAAAATATGTATTAAAAAAAAAGGAATTTTTAAATAGTTTCAACTTCTTTGTTGTTGTTTTTTGGTATCCAAATATTCTTTAGGAGGTCATGATACTGAGTGAAGAAAATCTCAATATTCATTGTTTATTTCGATGCATTTAATGTTTAAATCGCTATAATTGAAGCGATTACTGAGTGAAATATTTTGTGTATTTTTCTTGTTTAATGTAATGTGGCCAAAGTTGAGCACCTGTGCGATTCCAAAAATGGTGTTTTTTTTTACTGAACTGCTATTATATTGCAAATGCACCGAAGTGCCCGGTCCTAATGACAAACGCCACCTCTGGGTCATTGGCTGCTGTGGGCATAAAGGAAGTTATGTTGGGCTTAAAGTTTTAGGGGTTCTTCCTTTATAAAATACTAAATCAGTTCTTTCTCGTTCTGTATTTCTGTTTTCATAGTTTGACCTTGTATTAAGTGAATAAAGTCTTTGCCACGGATCCGTCAAATAAACAACCAGTAAAACAAAACAGGAGTGGGGTTTTGAGTGGGATGGTGGGTTTCAATACGCCTGGATAAGTGAGACAGCAGATTAAGAATCAACACAGAAAAGACCCAAGAGGCTGAGATGAAGGCTATTCTGACATCCTGCACAGAAATTCAGACAGACTGAACAAAAAAAACTTTTGATTTTAGAGAATGTGACTTTTCTATAAAACCTATAAGGACTGAAAACTTTTTTCTGCATTATTATTTAGAACTGCGTATTTTTAAGTTTTTAATTGAACAAAATATTGTAATAACTTAGAGGTTTGGTTGAATAAAATTGATTTGATACTTTTCAAATAAATGAAAAACCTGCATAATAATGCGTAACTTGGTGCGGAGGGCCAGCAGCGTCAGGTCGGACTCACTCTTCAGGAGGTTGGCGAGGTCGTAGAGCGCACGGTCGTCAGAGTTCCCGTCCCACTTCGTCAACGCCAAGCCGTTGAAGGGCTGCAGCTGGAACGACTCCCGCTTGCAGTCCACCATGATCACCTTGCTGGTGTCCCGGTTCAGACACGACGCGTCCTGAAACACACCAAATCCGTTCTCATCCACATGAAGCAGTTCTTGGCGTGATCAGAAGCTCGGAGGTTTTTATGAAACTCATGATTTCACTTGGCTTCTCTGTTTGTTACTCGTCTGGTTTACAGGACAGGAAACACTGAGCAGGGATCCAACATGTCGGTACGGAAGCTGTGAGCCTACCTTGACATGGTGGCCCTCCATGTAGCGCGTGGCGTCTCTGAAGAGGCGGTACATGACGAAGCCCTGGGGATCGATGCTGTCGATCAGAGGATACGCCGTCTGCTCAGTGGGAACAGAAACGTCGGCTTTACTGGATCAAAAACATTTCGAGCCTCTAGAAACCTCTGCAGCTTCTCACCATGCCCGTCTCGGTGGTGAAGATGATGATCTCGTAGAGCGGCGCCAGCTGCTGGAACAGGTAGTCGATGCCGGGCCGTTTCTTAAAGCGCCACCCGGTGGACAGCTGGACACAGTGCAGAAAGAACAGGCTGCTGAGGTCAACGACAACAGACAGAAACCAAACCAAGCAGCCTCTGGTTCTGACCCGGGAGCTGCTGCACTGACTGGACCCAGGTCCTACATGGGTCACAGCCGCCTCTGAAAATGGAGCGAAGCAGAGCAAACGGAGCAGAACTCTGGGTCCGATCTTCACAAGGAGGAGAAGAGACGCACCGACCACTCCGGGTGCAGCAAGACGCCGGTCAGCTCCAGAACCAGAGTGTAGGGCGGCTGGTAGTACGGCTCCTTCAGCGGGTCGGGCAGCAGCTTCGGACTCGTCGGTTCGATGATCATCTGAAAGGAGGAAAAAATTAAAAAGCTGTCATCAGAACTTCAGGAGTTCTGCTCTGAGCTCAGGAGAAACGACACAGGAAGTATCTGCTGAGGAAAGTCCAGTCAGAGGAAGTTCTGACACGTCTGGGAAGAAACAAAACATTTAGTCAAACAGGAATCAGCAGAACCGCCTCCTTGGATCTACTGACTCCACCGATTTTAGTCCAGTCACCTGCTAGAACCCGAACTAGAACTTTGGATAAACTGGGTTCTGTTCTACTACATTATTTATACGTTTTAGATCAGAGCAGCGACTGGGTTGGTTCTGACCCGTACCGGTTCTTCCTCACCTGTCTGTAGTCCTTCATGTATTTGTAGGTCCTCTTTAACTGCTGGATGACGGGAGGTTCTGAAACAGAGGAGGAGAACCGGTCAGAAAAATCAAAGCAGCAAATTTCTTCTTCTTTAGAAACAACCAGAACCCACCAAGAGGTTCTGTTTGACCCATCTTAAGGTTGTTCTGGAGTTTTATTACAGGATCTCTCACTTTCTGCTGAACTCTAACCTCAGGCCTGATTTTTTTTATACATTTATGCTGTTTTACTTTGAAATAAAGGAAGAAAAATAGCAGAAAAATTCAAAACTGTGACTTTTTATTAATTATTAACTGTGGATGCATCAAATGAAGGTTTCTGATTTCATTACTTAGGATCAGTTACTGTTTATTTCAGCTGTTTAACACAGATTAAAGCATCAGGAGGTGATTTCATGAACAGGGAAAAAAAAAAGGATTTTTCCCTACTTGACCTGATTATCTGACTGCAGCATCGCTGCATCTTATAGCACCTCTTTCATCGTTTGCAGATCCGCTGCAGCCGCGTTGAGTCCTGAGGTTCTGACTGACTGGTTTTTTTCTACATTTAGTTAAACACCTTTTAGACTGTGTCAAACAGAAATCAGTATAAGGATTAAAAAGGCATCAGTTTGGAAAAAAAAAAGCTTTGATTGTCATTCATGAGGAAACGTGTGAAAGTTACAGGTGATTATGTGGAGGTGTTAGAAGGTATCCTATCGACCAGCAGGAAGCTCATTTCCTTTTAAGGTTTTCTTCATTCAACCAAATTCTGCCTTTAAATACTTTTATTTGCTTCAAATGATGAACCTTAAACCTAAAAGTTTTCCCAATATTTGCTTCTGAATCCGGATCTAACGCGACGGACATCTGGGAGCTTCAGAGCCGCCGGGTCGACAACGTTTCCTTCTGATCGCCGACTGATTCCAACAATCAATACAACCCGGTCCCTGAGGTCCAGTTCTGGCTGAGCCGCCCATCAATCAATCGCCCATCTGGACCTCCGTTCATAAAACCAGGCTGGGATTCCTGCAGTTCTCTGGACAATTTCAGGGAGCGAGAGACAGATGGACAATCAGGAGAGGCGGAGGTAAAGTTACAGACGGCTCTGCAGAAGGAGGAGGACCTCTGGGAATTTGCTTGTGACAGAGAGACGGATGGTTGGACACAGAGAAGGACCTAAAGCATTACCATTACTGACGTCATGAAGTCGGCCCTGAAAAAGATCGACGGCTCCACGCTTCTGCAGTTCTTGTCGATCCTTTTGGTTTCAGTCCAGAACACTTTTCTCTCACCTTCAAATTATTCCGACAATAAAGCTGCAGCCGGAAAACAACCAGCTACACACTGGAGGTCTCAGATTTCATCTAAACTCAGATCAATAAACGCTTCATTCATTTAATGAAGGACAAAATGGGAGGAAATGCAGAAAACTTTTTAATATGCAAACCTCCTGATCTTTTCTGATTCAGTCCAGACCTCCGAGTTTAAGACAGAGCAGCAATAAACTGAAGGAGTTTTACACATAAAGACCCAGTAAATACGTTTGGCAGCTACAGTAGAGAAAGGGAAATGTTTTCAATATGACTTTCAGAGCCTGATTTCTGGATTGATGGCTTTGAGCTGCGATATCTCAGATTTATGGGGAACTTCAAAGCATTATTTGGATCCAAAAAATGGCTTCAGGCAGAGAGCTGGTTACCTGTTAATTAAGTTTCTCACCTGGGAAGAATTGGCATCAGTAAGATTTGACAGAAACCACAGACAGTTTAACAGCTTGAATTCATTTATAAAAGAAAAGCAAAAAACTGAAAAAGCAGCAGATGAAGTTAACATATATTTTGATATTTCCTAATCTTTAATGGATTAATTGTGTTTCTTTGGGATCATAAATCCGGATATTTTAACCTTTTTTCTGTAACATCACCTGCTGCAAACATTTCATTTGTTATTTTTTCCATTGTTTGTTATGAAAAATGATTATTTTACAAACATTTTCACAGCTTGAATTTAGTTTTCCTTTAAATTAAAGTCACCTTCCAGAGGGGATGATTGAAATAAAAGCTGGTTTTTAAAAGCAAAGTGTTTCATTTCTAATTTTCATTATGAAACTTAAGAAAAAAAACAACAGATTAAACAGATTTTGTAGAAAGAAAATGTCTATTTTTTTTTTATTTTTAAACCTGTGATTAACAGACCGACACGAACGAGGGAGTTTGTGTCAAGGTTCGCACAATTTCACACCAACTTTTTCTTATAGATCACAACATTTCAGTGAAAGTCAGCGTAAGCAAGTTTTAAGCAACGTTTATTCAAAATGCAGCCAAATGGATCTAAGCAGTAAAAACTATGTACCTTAACTTTAACTCTTAAACCTCCAGTCACTAGAGGGCAGCGCGTCGCCCATGAGCCTCCGACTCAGCTGCTCTGCACCAGCCGCCGCAGAAGATCTCCAGAGGTTTTCCAGAGTTGTGTCTTTAGATATGTTGCAATATGTTGCCTTTGTTCATGTATCGGAATAAATCGCATCGTGACACACGGATCGCGAAAAACGTGTCGCATCGCCAAATTCCTGCTAATTCAAGAGTAGCGACAAGAGACGCCATGTTGAGGAGGAATGTGAAAACATCACCATGAAGGTTCACCTAAATCAATACAACCCTGAGGTACTACACATGGTTTAGCTCAGAGCAGATTAAAGCGTTGGAACGGCCTAGTCAAAGTCCAGACCTAAAGCCAATAGAGGATTTGTGCAAAAACATGAGAACTGATGTTTGTAAAATCTTCTCCATCCATTCTGAGCAGGAGTTGCTTAAGAAGGAAGAGATTTCAGTCAGTAGAAGATCAAACCTTGGAGGAGAAAAACGCAGAAGGACCTTCAGCCTGAGGAGGTCCTGGACAGAGGGACACCTTCCTCAGGCTTATACTGTTTAAAGCTTTAGCAAAAACTGGATGGGTTCCTTCCACTCCAGCATCTAACAGGTCCACACCCAGCAAAAAAACACTAAAAAACAGCCAATGTTTGAGATAAATACAATAGTTTGGCTCTTTGCTATAAACACCTTAGAGAAATGTTTGTGTTCAGCAGAGTTCGGACCATTTCCTTCATCTGAATGTTTCCCAAAAGCAGAAACTCCTTTCCTCATAACTGCTAATAATCACAGATGTTGTCTTAGATCATGA
The DNA here is from genome assembly GCA_034780135.1 of Jordanella pulchra. Taxonomy (NCBI): domain Eukaryota; kingdom Metazoa; phylum Chordata; class Actinopteri; order Cyprinodontiformes; family Cyprinodontidae; genus Jordanella; species Jordanella pulchra. The sequence continues at coordinate 21,748 of JAUZNJ010078001.1, forward strand.
AGGAGTTTTTGCTCTGGACGGCGAGAACCAAGAATTCCAACGTGATTAAACCCATTAGTTTGGTTTTCGCTCCATTTCAGTTCATCAGAATTGTTCCCAGAAGCTTTTTCTTTTCTTCTCTGCTTTTTTTTGTTTTTCTGCAGAGTTTTCCAAGTCCGCTTCACAAAATAAAAATGTTTTCCTAGCATCAGGAGGCGAAGCTCACAGTAATTGGACCCACAAAGTCTGAGAGTTCTGGACCTGTTTGGTGGGATGAGTGACGGGATGTGGGGATATGGACCGAGGGGGGGGGGGACAAACAGACGAGAGGCAGTTGGCAGAACCGCCCAGACTCAATAACAGGACCCATCTGGGTGGGTGGCAGCAGGAGGGATCCCTGAACGGTTGCCCTCGTAAACGAGGACGTGGAAAAATGAAGACGTCAGCCAGGAAGTCAAAGCTTTGGGAAGGAGTCTCCAGATGGAGAATGACCATAAATTAATATTAGTAATGATTCCTGCACAAGCAGGGAGAATGAACTGGACCGGCACCACATGCAAAGACGAAAATAAATATTTCATTAGAGGAACAATCATCATGCTACATGTTGGCTCATCGTCAGAGAAATGAACTGTTAGACGTTGAAAGGACTGAGTTTGAGACACAGACAGAAAATCAGATGAGTTTATGGTTCAGGATCTTAATCTTTGATTCGTTAAAGGAAAATAGATTTTGGCTTTAATTTAGTAGAGCTGAAGGAGGAGTTGATCAATCACTGAACTGATGTCATCCTCCCAGAACAAACAGGTGTGTTAAGAGAGGAGGAACATCTAGAACACGTCTGAGCATTAGAGACAGAAAACATCCAGATCAAACCGGCTCACCTTGGTCAAACTCATCGGGAATCTGCAGGAAAAAGAACAACAGAGGAATGAATCAAATGTGTCAACTTTAATATAAATGTGTAAACTCGTCATAAAAGTAAGACTATCTATATAGTGACACAGACGAAATAAAACAGAGGTGAACTTTTAACTGAAGAATTCAAGACAAATTTCAGTCAGAAACTGCAATAAAAAAAAACACTTGTAGTTTTTATTCAGTTTAAAATCTGAAAAACACAAATGAGAGGATTTTTATTTTAGGACGTTCTTGAAGGATGAACAGAGAACCTGAACGCAGCACCATTCAGCTCCATAACAACATTAAAGGCAGCAGTATTTCTTTTAGCAACGACCCTGAACGCAGCATTAGACTGGCCCTTTCTGCTCTGTAACATTCTGGCCTCAAGTTTCTTCTACATACATTTTAGGAAGAAAAGCTGCTTGTTTATTTATCAACAGTGATTTTCTGAACCACTACCGGTTTATAATCGGCAGCTTATTTATATTATTTATTTTCCTGAAGTATGAACTTAAAGGTGTTTGATCACAGGGCGAGTGGAAGGTCCAATGCTGCTGCTGTGAATGGCTCCACCTGGTGGCTAAGATCCAGAACTACACCTGAGATGCAACTGCTTGAAAAGAAAAATACAAAAATCAGATACATCCTTAAATAGGAATATTAGAGGAGCAGGGTTGGATAAACAGCTGATCTTTACTCAGCATAGAATCCACTTATCAGAATAACCAGGGTCCTTGTTCTGTTGGAGGAATCTTATCTTGGACCCGGAAAACTTAAACTATTTGGACTGAAGGAGTTCCAGCACAGAAGTGCTCCAGTTTTTTTGTGTAGGTCTTTAAAACGTTCTGCAGTCATCAGAGGACCGTGTGGAGCAGCGCTGGGTCTGTGCAGAGCGAGGCGTGAAGCAGCTCGTAAAGAACGCGTTGACTGCAGGGAGAGCAGCAGGAGGTGCCGCTTTCACACTCTGTATGAGAACAACAGCATCGTCATGGCAGACGATCAATCAGGACGAAAACAGATCATCAGATGAGCATCGACAACACAAACCGGAACGAGGCACGTTTTCTGTCAAACAGTGAGCCGCTCAGCTGTGTTTGATGTTTAACTTTAACGCCATGGTAAATTCTGACTTAAAGCGCGGATGCAAAGGTTTGGTTCTGAGACGAGCAGCTCCGGCCTCAGCAGATGTTCCCCAGGAAGACGGGAAGCTGCAACACGTGAGGTGAGAAAAGTGTGCCGAGCGGCGCCATCTGGACCCAATAAAAGGGTCCTGATGTGAGTAAGAGTGTCCTTTGAAGTGCCTGGTCCCAGAGCGACACCTTCTACAGCAGAGAGCTCAGACGGAGGACCCAGAGGTCACCATGGGAACCATCAAACTATGTAAACTGGTTCTGATTTTACTCCGGACCAGTTCAGCATCAGAACACGGTAGCTGGGCCTTTGCTTTTAATCCTGCAGAAACGGGTCGGGTTGTTTTACGGCTCCTTTCATCAGAGCTGGATGTGTGAAGACCTGCAGTTCTCAGCTGTCTGCAAGTGTGCCGGTCGGATCCGACCGGGGGATGACGGAGCAGAGCGGCTTTTCTCCCTTTCCCACAGCGACGCCTCTGGCAGGAACATCAGTCGGATCAGAATCCAGCCTCACATCTGTTCGGCCTAAAGAACCCGATTCTCTGACAGAACCAGAGACCTGATCACAGCTGATTTACACGCAGCAGACCCTGTCCACTTCTTTTATATTTCGGTTTGTCTCTTCAGTGGTGTGGATTTGAAGTGAACAGCTGTAGTAACTAGGGGTTGAATCAATTAGTCGACTAGTCGACTCTAGGACGTCTCGCGACTTTTTACATTTCATGTCGACTAGT
>JAUZNJ010078012.1:0-24491 GCA_034780135.1 Jordanella pulchra
AATAAACTTGTTGACTTTTTCCCCTGCTTCCTGTGGTGTTCTGCATGTGGGTTAGATCCCTGAATCCCAACATGACAATATCCCTCTCATTCCAGTCCAAACATATGTGCCACTCTGTGTTAATCTGTAAAAAAAAAACTCCTAAACAAGGTAATCTAAGATCTTGTTTGAGAAAATACAAAAATATCCTGCACTGGGACCCCATGTTACTATTCTTGAAAGGTCATGGTTGCTGATTTGCATTAAACATCCTTCTGGTTTTGATACATGAGAGACAAAGGGGTTATACCACTATATATATTATTATCAAAAATAAAATCCCAATACAAATAAATGCACAAAAATAACCAAAATATCCAGAGTAGGGGTAAGCCCTCTTAGAAGTATTTACCCTGCATAATGCCTTAAATAATTTACTGAAAGTATTTTCAACATAGACTTATTTAAAATGGATGTGCTTCAGGCTGCTCTAAGGAATTCAATTATTGCCCCACTAAAAAGTGTCTATATGGAATTTTTTTTTGTCTGCTGAATTGTTACATGATAATTCAGGTGTAATTAATGGTTCCTCTGTAAAAAAAAGAACATAAGAAGATTATCACATAAGCACGTATTAAATACAAATGAATAATTAGTAAAGTATTTGAATAATCATACAAAGAATACATCCTTCTTGGTAAATAAGTCTCATCTCCAAAAGCCTTCCTTTAAAACAAAATGAATGTCTGCATTTTTTCCACCTGAGGGTTTTGGAAGAATGTGACAAATTACATTTTAAGCACTTTTCACCATCATTTACTTTGATAACTGAACCACAAATATGTTTAAAACTTTATTTGAGATCACATTTGATGACTTTCATTAATTTAATATGATTAGGAACTTGGATTATATCGTATGATTTCATCTATGTCTTAGTGACAATAGACTGTTTCGAGCCATGTGACGCAACAAAATGTTTCAATTGAAAAGTACCAAAACAAAAAAAGTGATTTCTGCAAGCAGCTCTTCAATATTAGAAAAAAAAATAATTTCTTGTAAACCAAATACGGTGTCAATCATGTAAATTATCCAGTAAGGTGCATTCAGACCAAGCACAGTGTCTATGGTGATTTCCAGAGCCCCACAAAGAGCTTACAGCTCTGTATTTCAGATGCACAGTAATTGAACCCGGTACTTCGTCATCACATTGGAGGAGCTTAAGCAGTGTGAAGCTGAAAACCCCACCCACGTGAAAAAACTAAGCAAATAGACTGAATGATTAGTACTTAGTTAATGCAGATTTGTGTAGTTAAAATGATAATCGTATGATGAATGATAACCTTATGTAGTGGGTGAAATAATTGTTTCACAGTATTCCGTAGTATGTCAACCTCCCTGCCGTTACACCTGGCAAACTATAACATTTCCTGTCAAGGTCTCACTATCAGCATTTCACAATAAAAGCACAGGTGCAACTTTGATTCAACCACAGCTGTGTATGGATGACAGTCAGACCTGGTACTTACTTGTAAATTGACCCATGCAGAGAGTGCCAATGCTGGGAAGAAGTAGCGACAGACCGGGGACTGAGCTGGAGGATGACAAACAGTCCTTGCAGGGCTAAATGCACATAAAATCTTTTAAGCCACCTAAAAACTTTTACAGAGCATACCTTATTTCCTCCTTTGTCAACATTATTTCCTCTATACTCCATTTTGACTGAAAAAAAGCTTTCCAACAGATGCACTACTTTAACCTCAGCACAAGTACAACCATTAATTTGATTACAAAGGAAAATTCAGATTTTCAAAGTCAGCCTTCCTTGCTTCGCTGTCTCCATGCAGTGCCGCTGTATGAAAACACCTCAATTCTATTAAGTAGCATAAGGTGAGAGCGGAGCAGTGATATTAACATATCACATCTTTTTAGAGACAGTAAAAGCACAGCATAACATTGCTAAATAACTCCTTTGCAAAATAATCAACATGTTTACTTGATCCATTAGTTCTAAATTAAACAAATTAATTCATTTCAACTTTTAAGAACGGTTTGACAGCCTTTAACAAGTCAATATGTGTGAATAGGCCTGCTGTCTTCAAGTCTTCAGTCATCTATCAGTTTTGAAACTACATTAGCCATAATTCTTTCAGGCCAACTTTCATTCAATATATTCAAAGGTTTCATTCGATATTCTCAGAATTACCATTAAAAAAATTCAAACTTCATTCAATATTCTCAGAATATCATTTAAAATATTCACAGTGGCTGGTGGTTTTCCAAAATTACAAGCCACCCGACATTTTCACTAGCCATGATTTTGTTGTTAGAAAATTATGTTTAATATGATTAAAGCTAACTATGACATGCTAAACTTTACATAAATTAAATTTAAAACTTTATAAAATGTAAACCCTTGTATACATTGATCAAACTACATAAAATGTTTAACACTACCAATTATTATCAAGTATTCAGCTTCACTAAAGTTTTGTGTAAAACTTCTTTGGCCTTGTCCTTTTATGGGTCCTTATAATCAGACTCCAAATCTGAGTTCTCCCTCTCATTCAAAACAACATTGTAGTCAGAAGTATTCCCGTTTGTACTGTTTTAAGTTTTAAAATCACAACAGAAAGTTTAAAGGAGGACTGGTTGCCGTGGCTTTGTGCAAGTGTAACAATCTCATCACACTCAGAATTGGATGGCAGTCTTTCAAGTGATTTATTGCAATACCCTTGGTGGACTGGTTGCAAAGCAAATCCCTTCCCACTGCTGGAAGAGGTGAAACTAAAATACCTAAAATATCAATATGTTCTGTGCTCAGACCTGACCACTCCTAAATGGATGTAAATACACCTCCAATTTGTACATATTTGCTAAATGCTAAGAGAGTGAAGGGAGGGATTTCTTTAAGATAAAAATATTTGATATAAAACCTATTATCATCATATTTAGCAAGTAAAAGTAAAGAATAGTAGAATATCAAAATGAAAACAGAGCTTTCTGGGGTTAATAACACTTATCCACCATAGTCCAGGTAGTGCTACAATTTTTTTTTTTTTTATGTGTAAAAACTATGGTAAGATAGCAACACCTGCTGTAAATCCAAGTTGTTTTTATTGATCATACATAGGATGTATTTTGGAAGTAAAGTCAAGTAAAGTGAAGTATTAAAACTTAACTGAATTTGGTTTTGGTCTATTTCGGTAATTACCTTTCACAGATATGTAAGTGGAAAGTTCAAGCATTTATTTTCTGTTTATAGCTGGAACAAAATTTAACAAAATTTGTGTTATGCACCCTAAAATTAGACATGATAGTAAAGAAAATCAACGCAATCACCAAAAATCCTAAATCCTAGCACCTTTCAGTTTGTCATTAAAATGTCAACAGTAAAAACTATTATCACTTAGTCCAGTGGTAGTCAGGTTCTGACTTAGTGCCAAAAAAGGTGTGACTGATCACACTGATTTCAGGCTTTAAAATCTTGGTATGATCTGCTGACAGTTTTTAGTGAAAGATTTTGAAATTTGGAGACATGATTCCCTCTCACTGAAATCACTAAGATTTACACAGCACTCTGCCAGATAACTATTACACAGAATACCACACTAGGATGTGCATAGAAGTTTTAAGAAACCTCTCGTCATCGACTTTTCTTTTTTTGCTGAAGAGCATTTGAAAATATGGATGGACTGAAACCTATGGTCAAGGTACAGAAACCATCAATGCATACATTAGAACAAGTGTCCCAAGTTTGAAAAAATGATATTGCAAATGCCATATATGCGTCTGTGGCACTGTTAAATGATTGCAATCAAAGCTGGTGGGCACTTCTCTGGCACTTACTGAGAGTAAAGCATTATCATGACTGCCTTCAATTAAAAAATAGGTTTTTCAAATTTGAACATTAATTTAGACACCCTAGAGGACATACGATGGACTTTGTCTTACAAGAAATGGCCCCTATGCAGTTTGAAGGACCCCCTCTAAATTCAACCACTCAATTGCGATTGAATGGGATTGAGGGGTTTAGATGCAGTGCTGATGCACAACAGATAGGCTTTATGGTAAATTATTCCATGAAAGAATAGCAAAGTCATGTATTCGTACTTGTCGTCTTCCGCCTTATCTGGGACTGGGTCACGGGAGCAGCAGTCTCAGCAGAGACTCCCAGACTTCCCTCTCTGCAGACACCTCCTCCAGCTTCTGCTCAAGAAAGCCGAGGCACTCCCAGGCCAGCTGAGAGACATAGTTCCTCCAGCATGTCCTGGGCCGTCCCCTGGGCCTCCTCCAAGTGTGATGGGCCTGGAACACCTCCTTAGGTAGGCGTTCAAGGGGTATCCTAAAAAGATGACTGAACGACCTCAGCTGACTCCTTTTGAGCAAAAGTGCCTTTACTTCGAGCCTCTCCCAAATGACAGAAGCTCTTCACCTTATCTTTAAGGGAGTGCCCAGCCACCCCGAGGAGAAAGCTCATTTTGGCCACTTGTATCCATGGTCTTGTCCTTTCAATCATGATCAAGATTTCATGACTAGAGTAAACCAACCGGTAAATTGAGAGCGTTGCCTCTTTTCTCAGGTTTCTCTTCACCACATCAAAATGGTGCAGCATCTGCATTATAGCAGCAGCCGCACCGATACGTTTATTTATATTCCTCTCTATTTCCCCCTCACTTGTGAACAGGACCCCAAGTTAATTTGAATCTTCCAGCCTGAAGGGGAAAAGCAACTTTTTTTTCCAGTCGAGAACTGTGACCTCGGACTTGGAGGAGCTAATTCTCATCCCAGCCAACACTGGGCTGCAAACCACTACAGTGCATGGTGAGGTCTTGGCAAGAGGGAGCCAGCAGAACCACATCATCCGCAAAAAGCAGTGACGAGATCCACTGGTCCCCAACCCAGACCCCCTCCCCATCTAGAAATCCTGTCTATAAAAGTTATTAACAAAACAGAGGGTAGAGGGCAGCCCTATCTGAGTCCAACACGCACAGGAAAAAGGTCCAACTTAATGCAGCTAAAGTGGACCAAACCCCTGTTTCATTTGCACAGAGACGGGGATAGCCCCAAGTAAAGGGCCCCTGACTCCATACTCATAAAGCACACCCCACAAGGCACAACGAGTTAAACAGTCGAATGGCTCCTCCATGTCCACAAAACACAAGTAGACTGGTTGGGCATGTAAGTCATATATTTTGAAGTGATACACAAATTATGCTAAAAAAAGAACAGACATTGAGGCACAAGTGACTAAGGTGATTATTTTGTTTGTAATTATCCATTGTCTTTTTTGGCATTTTATCCTCCACTACTCCATCAGTTCTCTTTCTCCATCTGTTATTAGCAGTTCTTTAATAATGAACCCTGCATGGGTCCTCTTCATTAGGCAGGCAGGGTGAAAGAGGCCAGAGAGTCAGGCTGACCCTGCTATGCTCTTCTCATCGGGGATCTGGCACAGGAATTTTAATCGGAATGTAGCACAAGCAGGCAGGTCTGTCCTCCAGACACAGTGTGCATGCCAATCTCAGCTGACCAACTGGCATGAACACAGCAAGTGTGCTGTGCTGCTAGCCTGACAATCTGTAATGAGCCTGGAGAAGAGGAAGGTGGATGAGGAAAGGATGGAGGTGAGTTGGAAGTCTCTGGTAAAAAGATCAAGAGGAACAATGATACACCAAGAAGCAATTCAGTTGAGGCTAAGGTGAGCAAGAGCCTGCCGGAAAACTCACACAAAGCCCAGGGAGTTTACCACATCAAAAGTGGGAATAGTTCTTGCCATTTGTACTTGATTTATAACTAATCTTACATCTATAAGTGGGAAATCAAAAACTATGTATTCAGCACAGGTGCAGACTCAAGCTTGTTAGCCCAAAGCTATAGTTAGATGTACCCCCTAAGAAATAAAATGTTTTTAACAGATATAATGTAGCCATGTGAATCTTGACTGCATCATGTTAGGCTCTCTCACTCTGCCTTTGAGCTACACTTTTTATCATCCTTTTGAGAAAGTCTCTTGCCCTTCATGGCACAGTTGATTTGTTGTATATATTTACCACTAGACATGCACATTTTCCTTTTAAGACTCTCTCCTACCATGGTAATTGTTATGTCGACCTTGATGCAGACAGTATAAATGGAACATTTCCACCTTCAAGACTTTGTCATTTGTGTCAATACAGAATTACTTTATTTACTCAGTAATCCCTGTAAACATTTGTGATTTTGTGCAATCCCACACATTTTTAATTACCATAAGAAAGAGTTATTGAACATCTGTCAAATTTGAGCTTATAGTGCCTTTATTTGGAAATACAATCCATACGTGATTTTTTTATTGTGCACATGCCCTGTTGAGTGTGCAGTATTCATTAAAGTAGGCAATTCTTACATTATGATCATTTTCAGGTTAAGGAGTATCTCACTTGTATTTGAATAGAAAAAAAACTAATTACAGCAATGTTATATATGTCTCCTGGTCTACTTTTGATTTTAATGACGTTATTAACATGTCATTCTGTTCTTAGAGTAAAACTATTATAACAAGCATGATAGCAGCCATTTAATTAATCGTGCGACATGTTTAGATAGAGTCTACAACTGATGGGCTAACATGCCATTATTTTTAATACAACATAATTCATGAAGTTAAACTATCAGGAAGTGTTTCGGAAATTTCTAGTGTTTAAAGACAAGAACTTTTAAAATGTAAATATACGTGCCGCAAAACAAAGCCAGAATCAAACAAACAAAAAATAGAGATTATACATTTAATTATAGCTTAAAAACAGTGGTTCGGTCCAAAATACCTAGGAAATCACCTTCCTTAGTTGTAGTGCTTATATTAGGGATAACGTTCTGTTTTCCAGCTGTACAAGATTTAATCTCACATTTTTCTTTACAAAAACAGGAAGAACTAAACATCAAAGGAATAGCATTCTAGATTTCTGCCTTGGCTCCACTGAAGCAAACATTTTTTTGAAAAGAATTCAGTTTATGCCAATATATCTACTGAATGACCAATCATAATACACAAATCAAGAAAGGACTAATAAAAATAAATTACATTTTCATGAACAGATTCTGTGTTTCATTACAAAACATTGACTGAGGTTTCCATAACAAAATAAGGACCAGGCCAAGTTCTAGTAATTTATTTCTACATGCTTCATGTTTACCACTGACAGCAGTTATATTTCACAGTAGATCACACTGTAAAACCATAAATATATCACTTGTAATTGTCTACAACCCATCAGTGCCGCAATCACAATCCGCTTTGTTATGTGTGTGGGGCAGTCAGTTTAATGAAGAGCACGAGGCAGGGCCTTCATATTGTTCTAATTTCTTGGCCTGTCAGTTTTCCAAATTAAGAATGATGTTTATATTTGTCTTGTAGAATATCTGTAGCAAAATACTAGATTCAACCAAAAATGACAGGATGTGTAGCTCCTCCCAAAAGTTTGTTTTAGATTAAAAAAATAAGTGTTAGGTCGACACAAAACAAAATAATTAACAGTGTATTTCTGTCTGTAGTTTTAGACTGCATATACAACTTTTAGAGTGACAAAATTGCAAACTTCAAAATGTTAAAAAAAAAAGAACCTTTTAACAGATGCAAAAAAATTAAGGTCACGTTAAAAAAAAAAAAAAAAAAAAAAAACTTTGCACAGGACTATAAAAAAAATATACCTAAGCAAAGGTTCCAACAGTGACATATGCAAAAATACAGATTTATAAAACCTTGCTCATGCCCTTCAGAATGCTTAATTCCTTTGTTTATTAAACCTGCACATCACGTTCTTACCTCTTAATGCCTACATTTAAACATAAATGATAAATGCAAAGGATCTCATAAACAGTCATGCAGACAGATGTTATTTCATGTGTATAAAAAAGGCAGTTTAACTGAGGCAGAAAATAGATGTGTTGGTGAGTGAGGTGGTTAGTGAAAAAAATACATTTGGTATTCGCATAAGGAATGTTATTGAAAAACATTCCATTCACGACCTGATGCATTGACTGGTGATATCAACAATCCTACCCAGAATGATTTTGATTGCCTCCTCGGTCAAGTGTGTGGATAGAGAAGACAATACGTCATTATTAGATTAATAGGGAAGTCCCGGGAGAATTGGAAAAAGAGATGTTTAATGTCCTCCTTTCTAAAAGTCGATGTATTTGCTTTGGCCATGCAAGATGATGGACCTGCTTGGTCAAAATGTCATTACAGAAAACTACTTATTATATGACTATTTAAATTAGAATTCCAGATATCTAATTTTAATAATGCCTATGCAAAGTGCATTTTTAGATTATTTCAAAAGAATAATGGTTCTTCATTTGAACATAAAATAGGCAAGCTGGCTAGTCACATTTCAATTGTTGAAATCACTAAAGCATTTTAACTAGTCTCAATTACAGCATTCCTAGTCAGAAAGTCAGAATTGTAATATAGATATCACCGATTACATTTCTGCAAACAGAAAGTACCTTTTAAGTAATCTAGAATCAAATCTGTATTAGTAAGAATTATTGGTCAAAGTTGCTGTGGGGAACTGCACATTTTCACAAGTTGGGGCATTTTTTAAAGATCAAAATATTTGCATGGAAATTGTAAGATTTGTAAATGAGACCCCTGTTTTCAATATTATTGAGAAATTCTGAATTGTGCTGGTGACCAATATTGCATGCTTCTACACTGCTCAAAAAATAAAGGGAAGAAGTAAACGACACAATACAACTTGAATTAATCAAGTCTTTTCTGGATTGTTTTCATTATTTCATGTCTTCATCAGTTCCTGTCAGTCACCTCCGTTGTACTCTTTCTGGTTCGCGTTTACTTTTGGATTTATACTTTAGTTGCAATCATCACAATAAATCTGAAAGCACTCATCTCTGGCTCAGTCTTTGTATTTGGGTCCAACTACAAACTTCTACACATTCTGACATTATATATTTTTATTATTGTTTTCCTTATTTATCCAAGTAAAGAAAACTAATTGCGATTAAAATATCAGAAAGAACATAGTTACAACAGTAAACGACTCAATCACACAACATTCATACATAACTATACAATAAACTATGCAAATACTGGACGCAGTCACACTGACCAGTACTATTAGTTTCCTTTTCCTTTACAATCTGGTTAAATTGTTTCAACATAATAAGATCATTCAAGTTCAGATCCTTTTGTAGATTATTCCAAGAGAAAGGGGCATCATATTTAAATGCTCTCTTACCCAGTTCTGTTCTGACCCGGAGAACTGCCATTTGAGGGGTTTGTTGGCAACACAACCTCTCAATTTGTTTTTACACATGTAAGTAGAGAGGTGAAACAATAATACATTTATAAACAAACACGAACGGGTGTCTGTGTGTCTACGGACATACAGAGATGGATACCCGACAACAGAATACAGCAGGGGTGTCAAACTGGTTCCAGAAAGGGCCGTGTGGCTGCTGGCTTTCTTTCCAACCAAGCAGTAGCACACCAGACTATAGTCATCTCATTAAGTCATCAGGTTAAGGCTGAATGAGACTTGATGAGATGCATGGAGTCTGGTGGTGCTACTGCTTGGTTGGAAAGAAAGCCAGCAGCCACATGGCCCTTTCTGGAACCAGTTTGACACCCCTGGCATACAGGGTACAAGGGTGAGCACAATTTCCACAACCAGCAATAAAATGTAGGGCACCATGGCCACTGGATATACCTGCAGCTTAGTATTTAGCATTAGGGCAAATTTCTGATTTAAGATACACCCAAATTGCAGTATGTCTTTTTTATCTATATTTTAGCTAGATTGCCAAATAGAATTAGAATAGAATAGAATTCAACTTCATTGTCATTGCATTGTCACAAGTACAAAGCAACGAAATGTAGTTTGCATCTATCCAGAAGTGCTATACAGGATATAGATATTTATTTAGAAGTGTACAAAGATGGCTAAAAATAAAATGTTCTGTATAAATATAATACAAATATAAACGTGGGAGCTATATGCACATATTATTGAGATTATGCAGATTATACAGAATATACAGGAATGCATTGTATATGTATTAGTAGGTTCATAATACAAGACAGATAATAGTAAATTAGCATTGGCATAAATATTAGCATTTTATCTCCGTTATTGGGGAGCTACACCCAGCAATCAGCTGAGTGGAAGATTGAACTTTGTAGCACGGGACAATTATGCTGCTTTCAAGATTGTTTTGAATCTACAGCAGCACTAACTGAAAGTTGACTGCAGTTAACTAAAGCCTCTTTCCCACTGAAATTAGCAGAATAGCCTAAGATGTGTTTTTCAAACACGGATCTTGGCATTTGGCTCCCTTCTCACTGGCAAAAGAAAAGCTGAGTCTGACCCCCACTGGCAAATTGCCTAGCCTCTGTGCCCCTGCCGTTACGTGTCTCGTGATATCATCACGCTGGGTTAGTGTTGATGATGTCACCATTGCAATAGAAATCTGGAAAGTAAACAACAGAGAGAAACAGGAAGCCAGGAATTAGTAAGTGTGCTTTATTGTTTCGCTCTTTTATCTGTCTGAATCTCTCTCACCCATGCAGCAACATGTTTATTGAATGTAAAAAGAGTTTTTTTGGCTTTTTAGATCACGACTGACGCGATGTGTCGACGTGAGTATGTTGCGCTCAATGGTTTCATGTAAATTAGGGGGTTTGTTGTTTCTACTGAATGCTGATTAGAGCCGATCTGTTTGAAAGTGATGATAACCCGGGTCGTTTTTTATACGTTGTTTTAAACAGGTCAATGAGCTATTCCCACTGCCACTAAAAGCCGCTTGCTCCCGCGTTTAAAAGGGGTTTTCGACCAGTGGAAAAGGTGCGAAAGCCAGAGGATATCTGACAGATATTACTGAGCTTATTTCAGTGTTTAATTTATCACTGAGATTAATGGTTAAGATTAATGTAAAGCTGTCGTCTAACTGCAGCAATAGATAACATATTTGTAAATGCATGCTCTGCTCCCTTTCTTTAGTGTTGATGTTGAAAAGATTACATCATTAAAGAGAACAAACCTGATTTCAAAGGCCTGCAAACATGTTAATCCTCGTGGACATTAAGGACTGATCAAAGCTTTATGCTTAAAAGATTCTGTTTTTAAATACAAAATAAATTCAATAAATCTAACTTGTGTCCTTTTGCTGGACGAATTGGAAAAGTAATCATTAGTTTAGTTTATAATTAAAATATTCATTATTTGCAGCTCTAAACATGCATTTCTATAATAAGTTTCTAGTAGCCAGTCGTACTCATTTCTTAAAAGATATCTTCAAACCACAACAATATAGTAACATGTAAGTATTTGGTCAGCTATACAGTATGTACAAAAAAATCATGTGTGTGTGTGGCTGTGTGTATATGTATGTGCTGAAGTGCCATCCGGGTCTTATATCTGTTCTGATGCATTAGATTAGCCCATCACACGTTCTTTGTCCAGTGAGGCCATCAGCCTGACACTAATCCTCCTTTGATGAGTCAAGCTTCACAGGAAAAGCACTGACATTTCGCACTTAGGCCTTCTCCCTTTTCTCCTGCCACGCACGGATGGAACTCCACTCCGGTGAGATGCTCTTTCATCCCGACCTTGGTGAGATGAGGGCCTGGACTTGGATGAGTGGTGGATTATATGGGATCTCACAGAAAACTGAGAAACTCCTTTTCAAGACAAAAACCTGGGAGGTATATGGCCTCAGGAGCGGGGCAAAACAGAACGATCCATTGGGGGACAGTCAGTTACTCTGAACGCAAAGCATATGAGAATATCAAGAATATCAAAAGTGTTTACATAATAACTGAATAATGCCCAGGTCATTTGAGAAGAATAACATTCTAACTGCTCATAAACCTGCAATAAAAGGAAGAGAATGAAAAAATTGTGTCATTTGTGTTTGGACTATGGATTGGCAGTAAACTGAGAGCTGTAATATTCTAAATTAGATCACAAATTGTTTACAAATATTTTTCTAGTGAATAATTTGCAGAAAGCCAACTGGTGGTTAATAATTACATATTTAAAACAGACTCTTGAACAATCATGGTTGTAAAAATTGTAAAAACCAATACAATAGCGAAATTAAGATACTAATCCGTCTACACAAATGGCATACTTAAAGAAAACACCAAACATTTTTTATAGATGAGGATGTTTACTATGATCATTTTGCATTTATTATGGAGAACCACTCATCATCATGCTGGCACATTCAATACACTTCGGGGCACAAAATGAAACTACAGAATGTAATGTAAAAAAGTTATTCATTAATGCATAGATACAGTACTAGTCATATACCGTATCACTTAGCATCCATGGTAAAGACATGCATCTTTAATTCTAGTGATGAGGTCCTGCAGTGTGAGGTATTGCAACATTCAAAACTTTAATTTGAGCAAACTATGAGGAAAAGGAAAACACCATGTTTATAAATGACTAATTAATACAAAACCACCAGTGGAAAAGTAAAACCTCTGCTATGAATCCTCAGGATACATCTTATAGTAAATAGGAACGCATTTACCTTTCTCCTTCTAACATATCACAAGGTTGGAATATTCCTGGCAAGTTTAATTCACAACTTATGTCACCATAAAGCTTTTTGAATCTTCTCCTAGCTGGTGTACAGCTTTACCTATGGCCTTTCTATTACATTTAGGTCTAAAACAGAAAAAGCTATAGAAAATAAGGTAAGGGAATGTAAAGTAAGTGTTGGATGGAAACATCTAAAAATGAAATAAGACGGGAGAGAGAGAGATCATCTTTACTTGCAGGTGGAGAACCATCACAGAGCTAACTCCGATAAGTTCTGAGTTAGTCTGGTTCCACCTCACAAATTTATTCAAAAAGGAAGTCCCTAGTTACAGCAGAAAAACTTTGAAGGAAGTAAGAAAGGAAGGAGGAATACCGCTGCATATCTTCACACATGATTTGTAAATAAGATTTCCTGGCTTCCGTGAGACTTTGTCTCACGACCATCTTGACCCTCTACAAGTTCATAAAAAGTTCATCATTGATTAACTGCAGGTTTTGTCCTGGAATCTTCCTGCCAAGGATCTTCCCACCAGAATCCTAGTGTTCTTACCATAACACAGACACACAAAGAATTCTGGTGCATATATGAATGAGTTCCTGTAGTTGTCTTCCCACGGTGAGGTAACAACGAAGGGATGTGAAGTCTCCTCTATAGATTTAAGAGTAAATACTTATACTAAAAAGTGTATCTACTACTACTAGTTAAAATATGTTAAAATAAATAATAAATGCAGATCCTAATTATAATTTCTAAAAACATCTAAACAAACATTAGATAAAACCAATTATTATATATTATTATTAGATATAAACCAAACAATTATTACATTATTCTAAAAGTAAGGTAAGTTAAGGTAACAGTAAACTAGCTCCTAAGCTGTAAATCTCCCCTATTGTAAGCTCTATCTTCTCCAAATGCAAAGAAAGATTGCAGTGTTGGCCATCAGGGCATTTAAATTACTTTCTTGTGATATACTTTGGAGTCCAGTGGTAACATTATCAGAACTGGTCCTCTCCGGGAAAAGCTGGAGCCTCAAAAGGAACGTGGATCGCCTAGGTTTACCTGGTGCCAATTTCAACGATGGACATCCTTATGTTTGAACATGGTGTTCATTATGGACAATCCATGCAGATAAGTTCAATAACAAAGCACCATTCGGGTTCAAAGCTGGGGGTCCGTACATTCCGATCACGCCCCTCCAGGTCTCACTGTTGTTTCCCACCTGAGCGTTGAAGTCTCCGAGCAGAATGATGGAAACCCTGGGAGGGACGCTATCCAACACCTCCAGCAAGGATGCTAAGAAGGTCTGGTACTCCATGCTGCCGTTCGGCCAATAGGCCAAAACAACAGTCAGAGACCTCCCCACACCTGAAGGCGAAGGTATGCAACCCTCTTATCCACTGGGGTAAACTCCAATACAAGGCAACTGAGCTGCGGGGAGACGAGCAGATCTACCCCAAATCTCCGTCTCTCCCTGTGGGGCAATCGAGAGTAGAAGACAGTCCGGCCTCTCTCAAGGAGTTGGGTTCCAGAGCCCAGGCAATGTGTGGAGGAGAGCCCGACTAGTTCTAGCCGGTATCGCTCCACTTCCCACACAAGCTCAGGCTCCTTCCCCTCTGCAAAGTGACGTTCCACGTCCCCAGAGCCAGCTTAAGCATCTGCGGATCGGGTCGCAGAGACCCCTGCCTCTGACTGCTGCCCAATCCTCTTTGCACTGGTCCCTCATCATTCCACCTGCAGGTGGTGAGCCCACTTGAGGAAAGCCTCGTGTTGCTCCTTCGGGCTGGGCATGGCCAGGTCCCACAAGGAAGAACCCAACCACCAGGCGCTCGCCGACTAACCCCTACCCCAGGCTTGGTTTCAAGGCGGGGTCCCGGCTCCGCCGTACCGGGCGACGTCATTTGCCTCATTTTAGTCTTCATGGGGGGTTTTTAAACTGCTCTTTGTCTGACCTGGCACCCAGAGTCTGTTTGTCTTGGGATTTAAGGCTCACAAATGTTTCCTGCTTAAGAACCCCTAAAATATAGTATCCTGTTTCAGCTTCATAAGCTTTCGTTAGTATGCCATTTTCTCACAAAATCTGAGCATTATTTACTTAATATAACCAGACGACTAAATCTCTATTGATGTTTTTTTTCACACTGTGGAAAGACGAAAAATAAACTAATACAGACATAGAAACACTCACAAACACTGATTTCTTCCGCCTTAATCTTGTACATAACCCTGCACTCAAACTGTGCTAAATATTTTACACAAAGCACCACTATGTGGATACTGAAACATGGGGTGAAAACCCTTTCTGATTTTAAAGCACAGGATCAATATAGCCCATATACAGGTTTCAAAGACATGTTAGTTTATGAACTAAAAGCTCTGCTGTTGCTTAGACCTCCCCTACACTAACTTTGTACTGCAGAGTTGACTGATTCAAGTAATAACAAAATCCTAACAGCTGGCCTTCTGAGCAAGTATTGATTTTCCTCAGCTGTGACAGATCGAGAGGTACATTTATGATCAGACAGGGTGCAAGAAATTATACCATAGCACAAACACACCATTGATTGGAAAGCCAATGTGAACTCTTAAAAATGCTAACCTCTGTAAGCACAGTTCCACAATGTTGGATGGAAGGCAAAAATAAGGGAAAGATAAAAAGAGAGGGATACATGGAATTTAATGTGAACCATAAAAATAAGTCAACCAGGTTTTGTCAATGCAAATAATGGAAATATGGGAATTATGCTCCCCTCACATACAATTTAATAAGTTCAACTGTTATTTTTCTCATAACTATCATCTCTGTTACCAGCTTTAGAAGTATCTATGATCTTTGTAAACTGCCTTTGGGTACTGAAAGAGAAGTCCTGCTTAAAGACTGAGTCACAACATCTGTATACAGCTCTAAACATTTTAACAAGGACATTTTTCCTGATTAAGACTGCAAAAGGTTACATTGGGAAAAGATGAAACTCAAAATAAATGTCAGATTATTAGAGTTTCATAATATTAATGTATTAAAAGTAGTTTCATGTTACAGGAATTAGCTGGTAAATAATATTACTTGATCGGACCACAAACTACTGTACTGCACAGTAGAGGAGACAGTCTGCACCACTTGTTAGTCGACTCTCAGCAGAAGACTCCGTCATTGTCTTTTATTTAGTTTAATTTGAGTCTAGATGTCCAATAATTATCCACAGCAGAGGGTAAAGGAAAACACAGTTTGTGCATGTAGCACCTCTGCATGGCATCAGCTTAGTTAAAAGGTAGGCCCTGGTAACAGGAGGCAACAACATTTCATCTACACTTTTCATCCCCCTATAGTTGGAACACACCCTCCAGTCACACTTCTTATGCAACAGAACCCCTCGTCGTGAAATCTGGATCATGACCAAAAGAAAGGATTTGTGGATACAAGCGGCTGAAATGAGTTATCTCTTTTTTTTTTTTTTTTTTTTTTCAAAAAAAGGAAATGAGTTATCTCTGCAGGATGGCTGAGCACTCCCTTAGAAATAGGGGAGGAGCAGGGTGAGGGGAAGACCGAGGACATACTGGAGGGAATATGTCTCTCAGCTGGCCTGGTAGTGCTTCACGCATCAGAATGCCTTGAGGAGGTGCAGGGAGAGGGAAATCTGTGAGTCTTTATTGATACTGCTGCCCCTGCAATCTGATACTGGATAAAGAGGAGGACGATAAGTATGAGTAAAACAACAAAACAGTTACTCTTTTCAAGGGCCAGGTTTGAAAAAAATAGATATATATCTAAGAGCTAATACGTCACATAACACAGGAATTGGATACCTACCATAACAATACCCAATGAGATAGACACCAACTCAATGTGACAAATGGTTAGTGATACCAAAGAGTCATAAGAACCCACCAGAACTTTTTTTTTATGATTCTTTCTTCATTCTCCCTAACACGGATGGGGACTTCCTGCTCTTTGTGGGGCCCAATGCCTTTACTCCACAGCGAGAGTTGCTGTTTTTGGATCAGGGGTCACATTTAGGACTGAGGTCTGAATTGAGATTAGGTTGGGGTAAAGTATAACCCTGTAATAAAACACACCATCAAGTCATGTTTCACATAAAACAAAATTCCCTTTTTTTGTTTGTTACCCATTTCAACAGATGGATTAGTGATTAATTTCATGAACAAATCACTTCTGTGCTAAGAAAAAATGCCTTAAACGTCTCCTGCTTTAGAAAGATGTGTCACTGCCTCCCTCTGGTACTATGTGGAAGTACACACCTTGATGAGGAGAAGGGAGATTTGGCATTACAAGGGGCAAACATTTTGTGTCAAAGCAACATGTTCATTTTAGTTTTTTTAAATGTTCACTGATAGAATTATTAGTTCTTACTGCACATAAGACAAGTAAATTCTAATGTTATAAATGTATATGATAGAAAGTTAATTATAGCTCATTTGCCATTTTGTCTGAGTAACATTTTTAGTTTCACTCCACAAATGTAAAGTGAAAATCTTAAGGGACACAATGCATAAACTGTTTTCATGGTATAATAAAAGGAAAATTGGGGAACATACCTTTTCAACTACCCTTAACAATAAAATGTTAGTTTATATTATAATATTTGATGTTAGTTAAAGTGTAAGGAACAAAGAGGCATATGATGTTTGCTTTATGTATAGAACAATTAAACCTAAACCTGAAGATCAAAACGTACCCTGAATGCTACAAGTTCAAATAAACTAAGACACCGACACTTAAAATTAACTTGATTATCCTTTGCACCCTTTACATAATTATGGCAGTATTTTGTTGTACAATGCCTTTCGTTGGCAAGAACATGGAAGCTGGTAAGAGTTGATGGATCATAAATAGAGCTAAATACAAGGTAATACCTTCAGCTGCAGCTTTACCTTTCACCCAAACAATGAACCTAAACATAATGCCAGATCTTTTTAATGGAATTATTTTAGACCAGGGCATGACTAGGTCAGAATCACCCAGTCAAGGTCCAGACCTTAACTGCATTCAAAGGCTTACAAATTGATGTTCACAAATGTTCTCCATCCAATCAGACTGAGCTTTGCCGGTTTTGAAAAGATGAATGAGCAAAAATGTGTGTCTCTGATTGTCCAAAACTGGTATACATACCATAAAAACTTGTAACAATAATTATTATGATAGGTGAATCGACACACCACTGCCTCAGCTAATAAATACACATATGTGATGAAAATGCACTAATTTGATTTGTAATATATTTTAAAGGCTATATTCTTTCCTTTAACTTCACAAAAGTTTCTACTTTATAATAATTATCAAAGGAAATCTCAATAAAATACTTTTACATTTGCATTGTGACCAACTAAAACAGTTCAAATGAAGAGTTTGTAAGGAAACAATGAAACAGAACAAATTTAGGAAAGATAATCCCATTGAGTATGTATCCAAATAGATAATAATTTAGCATTTTTCTTTTCCATCAACTGCAGTGGCTACCAGAGTATATACCTTCTGTCTTTGTGCATTTGACAACAAATTAATCTTTAAGGGAAAAAAAAACAGGTTTAATCTTGGTCCTTCACCATCACAGATACAAATCCACCCCCACTATAACCTCTCTGTTCCCCACCACTCCTCTTAGCCCCTGTTTCTGCTCTGCCTGTCTCAACAGAGACAGTAATGACATTTGGTCACTGTAAAAAGCCATGATGGTGCTGTTAACTGTGAGGAGGGAGGCGGTTGTCACGGATACCTGATGCAGCATGGTGCTGGACCATCTGCCATGCAAAATACAGCTCCCTTTTCACTGCTGTAGTTACAGGAAAGTCTACACGGGCAGTGAGCTCTGGCACACAAGAGGACAAACTGTGTGCGTGTTTGTGTGTGTGTGTGCGTATGGGGGGGATGAGTGTCTGACTAAACGAAAAAGAAAGAAAGAAAGAAATAAACGAAAAAAAATATAGCTAATATAGTATGTCTACGTGACAAAAAAAAAAAACTGAACTGAGTCATTATTCCCTCTATCCTTTTAAACCAAAATATGATGTTTATTTCTAATACTAGGAAACCAAACATAAGTGCAGCCTATTTAATCCTGCCACAGTATTTCATACCTAAAGCATGTTCCATGGCCATTTCCGTGTTTGTTGTCACCTATTTTGCAACTCATAAACCAGCTGTTAAATATCCCCATGGAGCTTTATAGATCACCAGTGGAGTTCTTCCCTATTGCAAAGCAAACAGAGCAAGGAAACATGAAGGACAAAGAGATACATAGCAGTTAAAGGTTTCCACTAAGGATATCCAGAATGACAGCAGGCAATAGGATCCCTTAAAAAAATGTAAAACCTTAAAAGCATTAAAAATTGAGACTGAAGAACAGCAATCCCACTACATGTTTAATTCTTAAGAAAAATAAATAAACATAGTTGCAGACATAAAATCTTTAAATTTGAACTCTAGAATTACCAAGAATTCCAGTTTCTCCCTCCCTATAAAATAATTAATTGTCCCACCCACTCACTGCTGCATACCCCTGTCTCATTCTGCTTGGAGCTACCCCTTCTGAATGTTGCTGCCACTCCCCACTACTACCCCCCGCAGTCAGACTCCACCATGCTTTTACCATGTAAATGCATTATTACCACTTTCCACCTTGACATCTAACTTTCGGCTAAAGCTTTGCTAAAGTTAGAGAATGGGTAGAAAAAATGGAAACATTTGCACGCAACGTGAAAACAGTGTAAAAAAAAAGGCTGTAATCCTGCTGTTTGTTGGGGTTCAGTTTTCACATTGTCTACTCACCCACTGATCTGAGCTGCTGAATCTGAACTTCATCATCATCATCATAAAACTCATCCCCTCTTGTTTGATAACTTTGAGGACATGATAAACTCACCCATAATTATACACTGTAATTCACAATAATTGTCAAATGAAACGTTTTTTTAAGAACTTGTTCAATCGATGTTTTATTCAGATAAATTCAGTCCATTATAAAAAAGATAAATATATAAAACAGAAAGGTGGCACAGTAACCTGTTTAAACTGGATTTTTGCAGTTATTGCATAGTAATAAAACTAAACTGACAGGTAGGTAGAGAAATAGAAATAATAACCAGATAAATATTAAACTATGCAGCAGCTTCAAAATTGTCTTTAGCATAACAGTGGGAATTAATACTTCTTTATCTGATAATAATTCTACCAATTGGGAGCATATTTTTCATTAAGAGAACTGGTCCAAGCACAGATCCCTGTAGTACCCCACAGTTAACTCCGGAGCATAAGTAAGATTTATCATCAACATGAACAAACTGAAATATGTCAGACATATACGAATTAAACCAGCCTAGCGCAGTTCCCTTAAATTCTACCAGAATTTCAAGCCATTCTAAAAGAATATTGTGATCAACTGTACAAAATGGAACACTGAGATCTAACAGGACAAGTGCAGCTACAAGTTTGTTATCTGATGCCGTGAGAATATCAATCGTGACTTTCACCTTTTTTAGTCATATGATGAGCTCTAAAACTTGAATTAAACTCTTCTTTTTTATGTGTGTCCTGTTTTGCTAAAAATAGCTCTGGGAATCGATGACCCAAAGCTAGGTAATAGCCCAACTGATTTGCTTTTACCAGCAGACCATTATGGTTGTTGCCATAATATTACTTCCTTAAAAATTGTAATTCGTTTCATCAACAAATTATATCATAAAAATATACAATATTACTTATTTGTTACCTTTTTAACTGCTGAGCTCCTAACAAACTCATCCTAGAAGAAATTTATAATGGAGCAAAAACATTTCATAGCAACGTAACCCACAATAAATGTTGTTGGAGAAAGTTAGAGTAAGTGAACTAGGCTCTTCAGATCGAGACTCAAAAGCTGACTATTGGCGTACAGTTACCAAAGGGCAGCAAGATAGATGGAGGTGCTTTCAGAGCCATATACTGACCATGCAAAGGGTTTTGGCTCTTCTCTAACACCTGAAATATAATTCATAAGACATTTGGTGGGGGGAGGTGATTAGAAACCAAATGTGGTTGAAATTGCTTGGTGATCCAATTAAAACTGGAGCCCTGCAGATAGCAGTGTTTTTCTAATGAGGTAAAATTAACAGCATTAGCATTGCCTTCTCCCCACTGCCTTATGAGAACTTCCTTCTATTTCACATTTTTCTTGCTTTGGGCACGTCTTATTCAAACTGTGTGTAGAAAATAAATATGTGCATTTGGAGTTATTATCGCACTCTAATTTACCATAATGAAAGTGCTAGCCTGCACTAGCGGATGAGCCATTTTAATTTAGCCGTCGAACACAGGCCTGCATATTAATGACCTTATTTGCATAAATCATGTCACTCCACTCGGGATTCCAATTAAACCCTTGATTAATTGCTCGGCTGACCCGTTAAATAGAATCCTTTAAGTGGTTCAACAGGCCACTGAAGCCTGTTGACACATATACACAGGCAAGCAAACACCTTACTATAAGCCTATACGTGATACATTTCGAATAAGATTGATCTCAGGAACAGAATCTTACTATATATGAAATCTAAACAGTTAGGGAATGTGAAAAACTTTTATGATGAAATGCAGGCAGAGCGAAAAGCTTGAGAAAATTCTAATACAAATTCTAAAACAGAGATGCTTTATTTGTCTGTGATGATGATATCAATGTCACTTGCAGAGAAAATGAAAAATGTTTGTTGACGTGACAGAGAAGTATATTTTTGTCTATTTTTTTCAAACTAAAAGAATAGGCATATATAATAGTTTTTATAACTAGAAGAACAGGTCTCTATGGTTATTCAGAGGATGTCAGACAACTTTTGCTAATTCGGTCTTCTCTGTTGTCACCAGGAGTAAGTGTGTAAAATAAATGGGGAATTCTTGGAAGTCTTTTGTAAGATATGCCCTCTTATCTTCTGGTGTATACAGTTTTTTGTGCAGTATTAATACATGTGATCACTACTTGTTTTTTATACATTAACATGTAAAACAGTTCTGATTAACATAATCGTGTCAAAGGACAAATTAGTATCTTTTTGCTATAGCCTGGGGCCATGCTTATTTCCTGCATTTTTAGGTCACTGTGCTGTTGTGCAATGTTCCTGTACAAATAAAATCATCATCAAAATACCATGCTTGGACCTTCAATACAACACGGGTTGTTCACCATTCTGCATTTCAGATGCACAGTGGACATCAAATTGAAGGTGCTTCAGCTGCATGCCGACCCATGTGAAAAAACTCTGCAAATAGAATTAATAGTTAGAATTAATAGTTAGTGCTGCTAAAATTAAATTAATTAATTTACTGTTGTTTCAGAGATAATAAATGTGTTTTGGGTCACCCAGAGGTCAACTATCCCACCAATAAGCTCAGAATTCAATAAAAATCATCTACTATTTCAGTGCTACTTGATTTGTGCATTTCAAACTGTGCTGATTTGGTCAATGGCATTACCATCTCAGCAGATGTCAGTGCTGCGCTCGTTTCAGAATATAAAGTTATTGCATAACATGATATGGTATTCCTGTGCTGGCATTGAATATAGCAGTGGGCATATTTATCTTATTTAGTGGTTAGAATGATTGTTTATTATTTAGCAATTCATCCACCTCCCAGACCCTTCAGTTACCCTTGGCAACCCCATGGTATTTCCTGTCAAGGTCTCACTGCCGGTGTTGTATAATAAAAGCAGAGGTGAAACGTAATGGACTGCTGCTAAATTGTTCTCTACACATGACTTTTGAATCAGCTTAGGAGTATGCCTAATTTTTGGAAAAGCCCCGGAAACACTGAAAAAAAAATTCACTTTGGTTCATACAGGGCTGTATCGGGATGACAGTCAAATTTGGCAGTATTTCCTTGTAGATCTACTAACGCAGAAATCAACGATGCTGAGGAGGGGGCAGTGAGATGGGGTCTATACTGGAAGTAAGGAAGGATGAAAAACATGGCTTCTAAGGCTCAATTTAAATGCCATTTTTTTCAAGCGACCTAAAAACCTCCTGAGATAATCCTTATTTGTACCTTTGTTAACATTATTTTTACTGTATTCCATTTCAAGTGAAAAAAGCTTTGCTTACAACCAGTCCCTGGTTGGTTGCCTTGTCACGACTCCTCTGATGTTTAAAAAGCCATGTCTTTAAGCAGGGCTTTGGAGCAATAATGCATTTAGACCAAATATGTTCTGGGCATAAAAATGCTCTGTTTATCTCAGAGAGGTTCTAATGCAAAAAAAAGTTTCTGCCAAACAACTCCATCTTTAGATACAAATTTTGGTCTTGCAAACAATTCCAACCCAAATAT
Organism: Jordanella pulchra; assembly: GCA_034780135.1. Classification (NCBI taxonomy): domain Eukaryota; kingdom Metazoa; phylum Chordata; class Actinopteri; order Cyprinodontiformes; family Cyprinodontidae; genus Jordanella; species Jordanella pulchra. Next base: position 22,844 of record JAUZNJ010078012.1, read on the forward strand.
GTAAAATCCAGGATTTTTGTCTTTTTTATTTAATCAAATTGTCCGTTTCAGTTGTTTGAAATTTTGACCATTACCATGAAGGTAGATACTTGCAAGTTTAGGTAAGTGATTATGTCTTGTCATCATTCCCTGATTTTCAAAGAATTTTGAAGAGTGACTAAAAATAATAAGAGCATCTTGTTTATAACCCAAGGAAAGTTATGAGGTATTAATTCAAAGTCCTACTCTTCACTATTTAATAAGAATAGCATAATCAAAATATGTCCCAGCTCCATTAACTTCATACTAGAATGCCATTAGGTGAGGTTTCAGTGATTTAATGGGAAAAAAATATAAATTTTTAGCATTAGAGTTTTATCCCACTCAATAAATGAACTCAAATTAAAGGCTGGCTTTTTGTAATGAATTTATTTCAAGGCTTATTAAACATTTACTCTGGCATCAATAAGTGTGGTTAATAGTGGAAAATGAAAATTTTAGATTACAAAACAATAGATTAATTAAGTAGAGGTGATAATGCATAATGTACTGTAAACATCCTTATGGCTGCTACCTATTACCAATCACAAGATTATTTGTGGTGCATAAAAACATGAGGATTCTGATGTATCAAATATTGATTTTTTATCACAAAACATACCATATATGCTGGAAAAAGACTGAGTGTTTCTTTCCAGAGCTGAATTTCCTCCATCACTGTCACAATAGGCTGAACGGATGTGTGCAGACTTGTCCGTCCAGCCAGGTTTTTAGCTCCTGACTCCCTGTATGTAGTGATTGGATGTTGTCAGTCCTCAGTACAGCAAGGCCTCTGTCTTTTTCCACACTATCAGTGAGAGTATTTTGATTCTTTATCACAAATCATTTCTACCTTTTTCTTTATTGGCATAAATTCAGCTCACATATGTTTTGAGCTTGTAAATCAAGATGTGTAGTTGTAAATAATTGTTTTCCAACTTGAAGTCCAAAATGTCAAACATTTTTGCATTTGTCTACTTGGACATAATAATTTATATGTGTGTAAAATGATTGGTATTTAAAAAGCATGATCATACAAGTCATACAGTAGATTCATTATGCAAGTAGCAGTGTGTGCAAAATTATTAGGCAAGTTGCATTTGAGAGGATTCTTTTTATTCTTGAACAACTATGTTCTCAATCAACCCAAAAGACTCATCAATATCAATTTGTGCAAGTAACCACTAATGTCTAGAATTATTAAGCGTCTTAATAAAAACCAAATATATACCCATCGAAGTTTATTTTTACAAGGTAAACCAATATGACAACACAAATTTCAGAAAAACACTTTTCTGACATCCAAAATCAACATTGTGTGCAGCAGCCCCACAGACTCCCAGACTCTGTTCAGAGAAGTGGACTGTCCCTCCCTGTACATCTAACATTTTATGAGGGACCACCGGTTCTCTATGGGGTTCAGATCAGGTGAACAAGGGGGTCATGTCCTTATCTTTTAGGTTTGAAAAGTTTAATTCAGGCAACTGGACATGGAGTTTTCTCAGTCCAGAAGAGCGCAGTCCTAGGAACAGCTAAGATACTGGGCAGAACCCTCAAACTCCCAGGTCTCTGGTAGAAGACCCGAGTTTGAGGATGATACAGATACCACAATACAAGGGTGAGAGAGTGA